>RJWM01002470.1:0-20682 GCA_004363535.1 Dasyprocta punctata | reverse complement strand
AAGCATATTGTTGGATTTTGTTTCTTAACCCACTCTGCTAGTCTGTTTCTTTTTATTGGTGAGTTGAGACCATTTCCATTGATTGATATAACTGATATGTACTGACTTAGCCCTGTCATGTTATCTTTCTGTTGTTGGTTTTCTACTTTCTCTGTTTTATTGTTTGCCCTGCTTAGTGGTTTCCTTCTGCTCCTGTTCTTGGGATTGTAGCTATCTTTGTCTCCTTCTAGAGTGTCTTTCAGTACTCTTCGTAATGTTGGTTTGGTGGCCATAAATTTCTTCAGTTCTTCTCTATCGTGAAAGTATCTTATTTCTCCATCAATTTTTAATGGTAGTTTTGCAGGGTGCATCAATCTGGGTTGAAAGTTGTTTTCTTTCAGGATATGAAATACTTCACTCCAAGCTCTTCGTGACTTAAGGGTTTGTGTTGAGAAGTCTGCCGTGATTCTGATAGGCTTTCCTTCATAGGTGATCTGTTTCTTTTCTCTGACAGCTTTTAGTACTTTGTTCTTGTGCTGTATTTCTGATACCCTTATTATTATATGTCTGGATGAAGATTTATTTTGGTTATGGTTAATTGGGGTTCTGTATGCCTCAGTTACCTGTATTTCAGATTGTCTTCCCGTGTTCAAAAAGTTTTCTGCTGTTATTTCTGTGAATAGTCTTCGCAGGTCATTAGTATTGACCCCTGCTTTTTCATTTATGCCTATTAATCTTATGTTATTTCTCTTGACATCGTCTTGCAGCTGTTGAATTATTGTTTCTTGGTTCCTTACTATTTTTTAAGAGATCTTTTCTTTCGTGGCCATGAACTCCCACACTGTCTTCAAGATCTGAGATTCGATCTTCAGCTTCATTCAAGTGGTTTTTCAAACTTTGCATGGAATTTTTCATTTCTTGCATTTCCCTTGGCATCTGTTTCATGCATTCTGTTTGTGTCTTATATTGTTCATTCAAAGTTTCTATCATTTTCTTAAGTTCTTCGATCTTTTATCTTGCTCTTCTTTAGATACACACATTTCTTTAATAATGATTCTCATTTCATTTTTTAGCTGAGAGAATATTTCTGATTTGAGTTTCTCTATAGCTTCATCGAGCTGTTTCTTTACTGCATTTTCTATCATTTCAGAAAGTTCAGTTGTGTGACTCCCACTGTCTTCCATTTCAGTGTCTCTTGGGTTTGTTCTCAGTGGGCTGGGGGATTGAGACTGCATCTTGGTCTTTCATTTTTTCATTTTCTTCTAGAACCTGTGTGGCTCTGTGTCCTGTGAGGCTGACTGGCTGTTCCCCTGGTGGGTCGTGCTGAGTCATGGGACCCAGTAGAGCTGGTTGTTGTGTGCAGCTAGTGTGGGTACCCTCCTGGAGTGTGCGGGTGGAGCCTCCACCTTACTGGGTGGTGGCCAAGGTCTTCTGGTCCCAGGCAGCTAGGCAGAGTGTACCCTGGAGTGTGGCACCACCCAGACTCTGTGTCTGGCTGCAAGGAGTTCAGAGCCTCTGGTGTGCCAGGCAAGCCTGGGCAAGTCCCAGGCCTACAGTGCCAGGGCCTTGCTCCTGGCTGGGCAGGCTCATGGTGAGCTCTAGGACCTGGTGCGCAGGCCGCTCCACTGAAGAATGGAGCTCACACGCACCCTGTGCTCTGGTGGGGAGATCCCAGGCTCTCCAAGGCCCTGAAGCTATGCTGGCCAGTCCCTGATGAGCAGCTCTGGGGTCCTGGGCTTGGCTGGGCTCAGTGCCTCTGTGTCCTGCAAGGCTGGCTGGGCATTCCCTTGGTGGGTCGTGCTGAGTCATGGGACCCAGTAGAGCTGGATCCTGTGTGCAGCTAGTGAGGGCGACCTCCCAGAGTGTGCAGGTGGAGCCTCTGCCTTACTGGATGGGGGCCAAGGCCTCCTGGTCCCAGGCAGCTAGGCAGAGTGTACCCCGGAGTGTGGCACCACCCGGACCCTGAGTCTGGCTGCAAGGAGTTCAGAGCTTCTGGTGTGCCAGGCAAGCCTGGGCGAGTCCCAGGCCTACAGTATCAGGGCCTTGCTCCTGGCTCAAAAAGATTTTTATACAATAGAGTACTATTCGGCTATAAAGAAGGATAATTACAGGTAAACAGATGCATCTCAAGACCATACTCATAAGTGAAATAAATCAGACTCACATGTATAAACATCATATTATCTCCCTGGTGTGAGAAACTGAAAGAGTGAATAAGATTTAAAATGCACAGTGGATATTGTGAGATGAGAAAAAATTGTTCAAAGGAAAAGACGAACAAGGATGGGGAGAGGAAAAAGGATGGAAGGGAAAAAAATATACACTATTACTGTCTCATTTCATTGAAAGGGAAGGTTTGTGCTAATATTGATTGGAGAAAATTATAATGCCCATGTTTTGTACTCTGAATAACTACTTTAAAGATAACAATATGCAATGTGTTAACTATTGTTATTCTTCAATTGTTTTTTTGTGAAATGTTTTTTCATTAAAAAAAAAAGAAAAAATTGGTGCTGAGAGTAGGATCTTCTCTGTGACTGTACCTGACCATGTGGTTCAGAATTCTTGGGACTGGTTTATAGGAGTTTAGAAAGGTCTGGAGATGTAAGATAGAGAAGTCCTACAATACTATGAACAGACTCTAATGGATAATTCTGGTCAGAGCCCAGAAGACTTGAATGCTGATAAAAATTTGGACAGTGTAGGGTAGGCTCAGAATATTTCCATTGGGAACAAAGACCCTATTGGCAATTGCACTGAAGATCATGTGTGTTACACACTGACTAAAAATTTGTGTACATTTTGCCCATGTCCTGAGACTTTGCAGGAGACTGAGATTAAGGGCAGTGGATTAATTTAGTGGAGGAAATTGCAAGATGGCTCAATATTCAGTCTGTGGCATGGGTACTGAAGGCTGCTTTTAACCAGATTTTTAGTGAGAATCAAAGGGAAAAAACAGAGCAGAAAAATTTGAAAAATATAAAATTTAGCCTAAAAGCTACCACACATAAAGAAGGGATCAAAAATATGTGACTGCTGAAGAAATTAGCACTATTAAATAGGAACCAACTACTTGGGACAAGAAGAAAAATGCATTAGGACATCTCAGGAATCAGTAAGACCCCAGCCATCACAGATTTAGAGTTATGAATCCATGAATCTTTCATCTAAGAAGACAACTCCTATGCCCAACAGTTGTAAAGGAAAGTCAAGAGAATTGGTTCTCAGGATTGATTTCACCATACTTAGCTATTCAGGCACACAAAGGCTGCTACAGCCATCATCCAAGAGAACCTGGTTTCTGCACCCACAAACCATAGACTTTGGTTTTATCCATATGATGCTGGTATTTTAGGAATGCACAATGCACGAGTCATGAGTTTAGGGAATCTTCCACCTATATTCCAAAGAAAGACCTGGAAAACAAAGCAAGGAGTTCTTAAGAGGGCAATGCATGAAGTTATAGGAATGCAACTACTGTGGTTTGTTTAAATGTTCCTCCCCCCACTCAAAACCTCTGCAGTCATGAAGGCAGCAGAGTCTAATGTTTGTGATTGGGTCATTGTCTAGAGCTGAGACTAGCAGTGTGAGTGCTGCACCTGCCCAGGGGAGGGTGCCGACATACAGTGTAAAGTAGGGAAGGAGGTGTGCTTTTCCTTTTTGGCCTTTTTCACTCTTGTCGCTTATGATCACCATGAACCGCTGCCCCTTAGCCATGCCACCCTGCCTTGGAACCAGCTGAGTATAGACTGAAACCTCCAAAACCAATAAGCTAAATAAACCTTTCCTTCCCTCATTGTTGATGTCATGTATTTTGTCTCAGCAATGAGAAAAAAGTAACCGAGACAACAATCAAAGGTGCAACAGAGATCCCAGGAAATCAGAGGTCCCAGGAACATGGAATGTCTGCCTAGGAAAGCTGCACCTGTCAGTAGACTCACCCCAAGAGAGAAGAAATGTGGGTTGCAATAAACAAGGTTATAGGAATGGGACATCTTCTGTGCCCCAAATACCAATACAGAGCTTTATATAAGATCTAATATTTGCTCTGCTTGCCAGATATGGAGCTATAGGATCTCATGTTTTGTCCTTGCTTTGGTCTTATTCTTTTCTATCACCTATACCTCCCTTTTGGAATGGGAAAGTTTGCCCTCTATCATTATACCTTGGATTGCATGACTTGCTTTTACGTTTACAGAGGTTTACAGCTAAGAGTTTGCCTCACCTATCAAAAAGACTTGTACTTAAACTTTTGTGAAGTGTTGGAGTTTTAGGGAAAGGATTATCACATATTCCATTGTACAAAGACAGTTGTATTATGTTAGGAAGAATTATGACTTCGTGTTTACTTAGAAATTAAGTATGATTTAAGGAGATGTGTTTTGATGTCAAGTTGAGAACAGATGGGATGTGACAGTAAAGCTTCAACTTGATCAGCTTGGGGCCACCCTGGAGATTGGTGGTTGCATCTGGGTGGGTCACGGAGGCATGACTTTGGGTACTGCATCTGGTCACTCACCCCTTCCTCTCTGACACTATTTCATTGCTTCTCAGCTACCATGAATTAACCATCTTTGCTCTACTGTACCTTCCCACCTTGATGCTTCTGCCTTGGAGCCAGCCTACCATGAACTGAATCTTCCAAACTGTGAGCCAAATTAAACTTCTGCTTTAAATTATGGGTGCAGTATATTGTGTCCCACTGATAGGAAAGTTAACTAATACATAACTAAACCTAAAGCTTTATGGATGTTTTCCTAAGCTCAAAGGTAGCTAACATTTATCAGAAAGTCTCAGTGAGGCTGCTTCAGGAGACATCTCAGCAATGAAGTTACTCTAATAATTGGTTACAATATGTTTGCAAGATTACTTGTTTCTACTTCTGTGATTTCAACAACATTGAAGAAATACCTAGCCAATTGTCATTGAGATTATTAAAAATAAAAATGCAGCCGTGCGTGGTGGCGCACGCCTTTAATCCCAGCACTCGGGAGACTGAGGTAGGCGGAGCGTTGTGAGTTCGAGGCCGGCTTGGGCTACAACGCAAGCGCAAGGCTGGCCTGAGCTACATAGTGCGACCCTGCCTCAAAAAACCAGGGCTGGGAGTTTGACTCAGTGGCTCAAGCGCCTGTCTGGCAGGTGCGAGGTTGTGAGTTCAATCCCCGGTGCCACAAAAAATAAATAAATAAATAAAAATGAAAGATTTCTAGGATATAACTTGAAAAAAGCTTTAAAAATTAAGTAATATCTCTACAATAAAATCTTCAATTTCCACTACTTACTTAGGTTAATATGGATTTCTTAGTGCTTACATCATTAAAATAAAATGAAACTGATTCTGAAAACCCCACTTCGTCTAGTGGTAAGAAATGATAAGCAACAGTTCATCCACAAATGGATTTAAATGTGAGTTCAGTCACCACACCATGGTTTTGCTGTGAAGAATAAATACATTTAAATTAAAAGACTTAGACAATGCCTGGCATACAACACTAATACACATAAACTATTACTGCTATTGTTGTTATCATTATTTCTTCAACATTTGGCATAGAGGTAGAAATCATATAAATTACATCTATTTCCACATGTAGTTCCAAAACATTCTTTGTTAATAATTTATTAAATCATAATATATGTATGTTGTGTGGGTAAATTGGTACTTTAAATAACTGTAATAATGCCTCGATTCCAGAAAAACATTTTAACATTCAACCCTACAATCACAGAAAATAAAATACTTTATGTTCAATTTTTAGGACTATTTTTGTGACAGGAAAGTATGATAGGATTATTTATTAAAGATTTTCAAGCATTAAACTAGATTACTTCAGGATAAAATTATACCCAGAGAAATGAAATAGAATAATTGTATTGATTTGGTGCATATAATATAAAAATATTGAGAAGAGTACTTCCCTAGAACTCTGTCCCTTCATTTTCTTCTTAACTGTACAACCATCTTGATTACAAAGCTTGCCCATAGTCATTGTCCAATTAGCCTCTTTATCATCAACTTTATTTGATAAAGAAGGAGCCTCTGAACAGATATCCCCACATATGAATTTGCATTTAAATTTATATTTCCAAGAATCTCAGAAACATTTCCAGTCACAGGTTCCCTAACATCAAACCCAGCTTCCTGTTCCAACCAAATTTATTACTCTTCCAAGCTTTCAGTACCCTGTATTTATTAGAACTTTTTGTGTACTGGGACCAAACACAGGACTTCTATGTATGCTAAACCAGTACTCCACCACCAAGTTACATCTCAGTGCAGTATTTTGCTTTTTTTTAAGTGACCAAGAACCAAATACAAATAGGTTTTGCTTTGTTTTATTTTGCTTTGTTTTGCTTTGCTCTTTAAGGAGTTTATTGGCTCATAAAACTGAAACTTTGAGTAAGAAAGTTTAGTTCTAACAGGACATAGGAATTAACTTTTGTCTTTGAAGTTCAGCCTCTTCTTCCTACTATGGTGGCACCAGTAACCACCCCTATCTGATAGCAGATGGCTGAGGCAACGCCAAATTTAACCATCTGTTAACTCTAAAGTCAGCAGGCAAGAGCACTTATCTATCTCCCAAAACCTCAACAAAAAAACTATAGCATGTACAAGGTTCTTGAGGCCAGTCACCTACTAGCAAACCAATCTCAGAGGCCAAAGGAATGCAAGTCCTGACCAGAATGGGATCTCTTGGCTCAGCTGACTCCACATTCCAGGAACCAATGGAGTCAAACACACTAGAGTTAAGTGAATAAGACCCTGAGAAGAAGATATTTCTAAAGAGGACTTTAGGGATTTATGTACCATGGGGTAGTTTACTGCTGAGCTAGAGCTCACAGTTTACTTGCCCTTTATTGATTCAATACACCATACATCCTCACTTCCACTTCAACCTGTTTCTACAATTTAATAATAGCTTACCCGTATTTGATGACTTTTGATTCTCCCTCTTGTTTCATCTTCATATTCATTTGGTCACTGGTATATGTTGGTGGTTAAAAAGGGTATCTTCTTGGGCTTAAATATTACCTCCAATCTTTGCTATTTCTATAATTTTGGACAGGTTTAGTTAACTTCTCTTTGCCTTAATCTCTTCATCTACTAAACATATTTAGTCATAGTGCCCTTCCTTTGATTTCTGTGAAAACTGAATAAACTAATCACGTACAGCACATAGACAATGCCTGACACACACTATGCACGTTCGATACACTAGCTGTTACTATTATTATTGTTGCCACTACACTTGGCATGGTGATCAGAAAGTATTTTAACCTATGCATATCAGTTCATGTCCAGTCCCACACTGTTTCTCTAGCTTTTCCTGTTATCAATCAACATATATTTACTCTGGGAGGCTTTTGTTTACTCTCCCCCCACTCCATTCTTTGTGCTTGCTATTTTCTCCTTCTCCATTTTGTTCATCTTGTTCATTTTTCCCAAAATGTCTCTGATCTGTACATCCAGGTTTACTATGATTTTGTTTGGCATTTCAGATTCTCTTGCTTTGATATTGAAGCATGTTAAAATAATTACACGTTGGGTTGCAGCTTTTGAACTAATAAAGGGCCATGCATTTAAAGACATGTTTGTTCCTTTCCTGACTTATAGTAATAGAACAATATCTTTTCTAGCAGCAAAGTTGAGATCTTACACACACACACACACACACATGCAGAGACAGAGATAGAGACAGAGAGAGAGGTTGTTACCAACAGACTATATATATATATATATATATATATATACATATATATACATAATATTTGTTGGAACATATTTGTATAAAACTTGAGCAGAATATGTTCCTTACTGTTTGAGGCAAGCTAAATTTGATGGAGTGAGTTACCACTCTGAAATAAATAGGCTAAGCAGCCCAGTCTCCTAACTATCTATGGGTCCCAAAATATATCTTAATAGGATTACTTACTTCCCCTACCTCACCAATGAGAGACATTTGAAAAATTTGTGAAAAGTTTGAGCATGTTCTTATGACATGTATCACAAGACAAGGTTGTACAAATGGTTCTGTGTCCGTGGTCAGCCCTGTAGAATGACTTCACAGTCAACCCATGAGGGTTACCATATCAGCTTCTAGAGTTCTACGCTTTATACAACCCAGATTCTGTGACTTCAGTTGTAGTGGGAAAGTTATAACTTGGCACAACTTTATAGTTCTTAGCCAAAACTCAATTTAGACTTTACAGAATGAGTACTATAAATTCATAATCCCATAGTTCTACATCTGAAATCTGAAATATCTTAAAACTGAAAATGTATTCATAAGTCACTCAGCAGTGAAACCTGAGTCAATCTGCACTTATTTAGGAAGAAAGTCCTCTTCCAATCTTAAGAAATGATTTATTATCTCTATTCCATTTTTCATGAATGTTTGTGTTTTACTGAAAAATAATGGAATGCCCAGTTCTAGGTTAAATTCTCAAACTCTGTGGGAGATAGATATAGATATAGATATAGATGATATAGATATAGATATAGATGATGTAGATATAGATGATATAGATATAGATATAGATATATGTGTGTTACATAGCTAAATTCTATGGGATGAATATACATACATTTAAATGAAACCTAAGGCTTTCAGATATAAGACTATGAACCTGAACAGATTAAAAAATGTATGAAATATAGTCTTTTTGCACTGTCACTTAATTCATTATGTAAGAAATAAAATTGGGGTTGGGTCTAAAAACATTTCAAATTAATAATAATGGGCACTGTGTAATTAATTCACAGATACTTTTCCTGTTTATTAGATACTTTTGAGAATCTCATTCTCATGCAGTTTCAAGGAAATGCTGGTAAATTTCTTTCACTTTTCTATCAGTAATACACAGCCTAAAAGTTTTCTTTTTGTGTGCCTACTGCTTCACTTAAAATGTAAAGCTTTTCTAATTTTATTATACAGGATGCTTTACTGTTGCCCCCAGAAGGCCCCTATAGGCCTGAAGGAGGTCCTCACTTTACTGTTCCTCTAAGGGGATCTCAGTTCCTTTGCTCTAACAGATATAACAGAATGGTTCCAGGTTTTGAATTTTTCTCATCTGTCTTTTCTAGCTTAAGATTTTTAAGATCTTGTTTTCCTAATCTACCTATATTTATTATTTTCTTTTCTATTTCTCTTTTTTAATTGCCCCCAAATAATCATTTGCCTATTCTGCAAATAAATTATCCATGTTTACCAGTATGTATAGAAATTAAGTTAAGAATACTAGAATTTCATATGAAGGGAACTTGTAAGTGGGAAAAGATTGCTGTCATTATCAACTTTCAAACACATTTTCCAGGCAGACTTCACTTATTCTACACAGCATAGCCGTTATAATTTATCGGTTGATATGATTTTTCCCATTGGGACTGACAATGTTTTTGGCTCAAGAATACGTTAACTTAAGCAGGTTTCTGTGTTCACCATCACATTCAATTCAAGACATCAAACAGTGTGGGATTAGTTGGACCATTGGGTCTGAACATCCTGTAAGTTCTCAACATCATTCTTTTCAAGAAAGTATTTCAATAGTCTACCATTACTGTGGTAGATAGCTCAAATTGTAAGTATTAGGCTGTTTTTGATCCAGATATCTAAAAAACAAAATCTGAGCTCTGTGTGTGTGATACTAATATGGGCACAGAATTATTTTTATGAAAAACTCAAAGAAAGTTGGGATCTGTACAAATTGTAAAGCACGATCCAAGAGGAAGGTCTGAGACTTCCTAATCCCAACGATAATGTAAAATAATACGTTCTCTGTCATTTATTCCTACTTCTACTAAGTGGTGCTGTCGTAAATAGTACCGATGAGTGTCTCTTTGCAACTGGCATTTGTGAGTAGACACAACTTCAGCACAGGCATGATGATACATAAGTGATAAGAAGCAGTAGTTTATGTCCATCATAATGCATTCCAATAAACTTAAAGTCAATAACCACTTGACATTCGGAAAACATCCTCCTCCTGGTAAGAGCACTATTTCTGTCTTAGTTCAGAGTGCATGAACAAAATACCACAAACTACATAACTTAAACAAGAAAAATTTATTTTCTTACAGTTTTGGGGACTGGAAGTTCAAGGTCAAAGTGCCAGCAAGATGACACCCTGGTAGACACAGAGAAGGAGAAAAAAGGGAGAGCACATGCTCTTGTGTCCCTCCTTATAAGGGAACTAATTTCATCATAAGGGTCTCACCTTTATAATCTCATCTAAAATTGATTACATCCCCCAGGGTCCCATCTCCAAATACCATTGCTTTAGGGGTTAAAACTTCAACATATAAATATTAGTGGAGACTGAGAGGGCACAATTCAGCCCATAGCAGGTTCACAGTACTATTTCTGAGTAAGGAATAAAACAGCTATTCAGAGGCTAAATTTTGTAGAAAGGGCATCTGGAAGGAGTGGAGACTCAGCCAAGAGGTACAGAGTGCAGGTAAAAGGATTTCATGGTGAATACACACATGTGTAGATACACACATGTGTGCACATGTGCTCAGTCTCATGTCATGACTTCTGAGAGATGCCTCCAATGCAAAGCTTGATCCTTAAAATGAGAAACAACAGAGAATAGGGAGAATAGTTCAATGGTAGAGCATTTGTATGTAAGGTCTCCACCCCCAGCACCACAAAAATAAGCAAAGTAATGCACTTACCTGTTTGTTGATTATTTTAGGAAATAATCTTGGCTAATAAATAATGAATACTCTTGGCTTTCAAATAATGCCACATCAGGCCAGGGATACAGCTCAGCAGGGCAAATGCCTGCCTAGCAAGTGCAAGGTCATCAGTTTGATCCTTGGTACTCAAAAAAAAATAATACTAATAATACATGAGGATTAACCAGAGAATCAAAACAAGGAGTAACTTCTTGGCACATTCACTTGCTGACAAGAAGTACATCTGCAATCAAAATAGAATCTTAAACATGGAAAATTCCTTTGCCCATGACTGGGTTGAACCACTTGAAAAGAAAAGAAATAGTTATTTATCATGGTCCTTGATTTTTTCCTAATTCTTCACTTCCATGCTTCTGTGATTAGGGTTAGCCTAAAGGGGACTTTTGTACCGACGATCAAACTCACAACCTCGTGCCTGTCAGGCAGGCTCTTAAGCCACTGAGCTAAATTCTTGGTCCTATTTTTTGAGACAGGGTCTCACTATGCAGTTCAGGCTGGCCTTGAACTCACTTTGCAGCCCAGGCGGGTCTCAAACTCACAACAATCCTCCTGCCTCAGCCTCCCGTGTGCTGGGATTAAAGGCGTGTGCTACCATGCCCGGCTTAAGAGTACCCTTTTGAAGATCTTTTCCTTCCTTAATTTTTGTGATGTTTCATTGTTTGTTTGTTCTATTTTCACTAGTGACCAAATACATGGCCAATTCTCACCCAAGACCTAAATTTTCCCTGACTGTTACTTCATTCCATTCTAAATTTTCCCTTCTATGACCCTTAAAACTGTAATGGATTGCACAGTAACTCCCTCTATAATTCTCTAAAGTGGCCAAACATATTTGACTCAGGGATATTCTTTATAAGTAGTTCTAGTATATTACATATCTATTGTGGGGTTTTTTTTAAAGAGAGGGATTAAAAGAGAAAGCAAATTGTGTGCGATCTGATTTCCTGGAAGTGTCCACCCTGCTTATTCTACCAAAAGCATCTCATTTTGGGATGGAGCTATAGGTTAGTGGGAAAGAATGTGCTCAGAATGCACAAAATCCTAGTTTTAATCCCTAGCACCAAAAAAAAAAAATCCAGCATTTTATCAGCTTGTCTGGATCATAGGGCCACTAGCAGGAAACAGAAGCAGGACACACATCCTCTCTTGAATGTCCAAATTTATTTGGAGAGTCTATCAACATCTCTCCCACTTAACACAGGCTTTGGTTTGAAGAAGCAGAGACACCTTTCTAGGGACCATTAATTGGCATTTAACTCTTTTGCTCTTTTTCCACTGTTTTCTTCCTCTCTCAGCACAGAAAGAGGTATTTTTGCCCCTAAATTTTCTCTGAGGTAGGAATGACAAAGATTCTTTGCTTGACCACACTCTAGCCATGTTCCTGGGCATTAGCAGGACCAGGAATGCCAGCAGGTGCTGCCTCGGTGGCCCAGCAGCACTAGTGGTGCTGTCAGAAGTGGCCCAGCAGCAGGACACTGAACTCTAAGGGACCAAACAGACCCAAAGTTAAAATCAATCTACAAAGGGACTACTCATTGTGTTTAAGTTCCTGGTATATCGTGGATTTTGTTAAATAACTGTAGAGCTTGCTCCTATGGTTAAAGGCTCCAAATTAATAGTTACCATAGTTGGTCACTTGCTAGGCTGTGCTTGATGCTATTGTTATTGCTAATTGTACTGCATTAGCCACGATGTCATATATGTTATAATCAGTTTTTATTCCTTGTATGACAGCACTATAATTTCCTGGGGTAACAGTCATCAGCATAGTCCACTATGAAAGGACAGAGTCCAGAGCCAAATAGACAGCAACCTCCCATCCCTAATAAAGTGGGAAGGTAGGTTCTTAGGATAGACAAAAAGACTAAGAACCACTTACAACTAGGACACATCCCTGAGGAATAGACATTTCCCAGAGAAGCTTCAATACTAGTGATAAAGCTACCTACCATAAGAAATCTACAAGCAACCAGGTATGGTTGATGAATAGATATTTCCCAGAAAAGCCTCAATACTAGTGATAAATTGACAAGCAGCCAGGTGTGCTAGCACATGCCTTTAATCCCAACCCTCAGGAGGCTGAGGTAGGTGGAGCTTTGAGTTTGAGATCAGCTTGGGCTACAACGTGAGCAAGGCTGGCCTGAACTACCTAGTGCAACCTGCCTCAAAAAAAAATAGGGCCAGGAGTTTGGCTCAGTGGCTTAAGCACCTGCCTGTATATATTATATATTATATTATATATTATATATTACATATTATATATTATATTATATATTATATATAGAGAGACAGACAGACAGACAGAGACAGAGAGAGAATCCAGAGTAGGAAAAATTTTGGCCAGTTGTCCCTCAAAGTACTAATATCTAAAACACATAAATAATTGAAAAAATGAACCCCCCTAAATTTAATAATCCAGTTCAAAAATGGGAATCTGAGATGATTATGCACTTCTCAGAAGAAGAAACACAAATCACAAATAGTTATATGAAAAAATTTCAACATCATTGATCATTCAAGAGATGCAAATTAAAAAAACACTGAGACTCCATCTCACTCCCAGAAGAATGACAATTATCGAGAAATCAACTAATAACAAAGGCTGCGGGGGCTGTGGGAAACAGGAACCCTTCTTCACTCTTGATGGGAGTGTAAACTAGTGCAATTACTGTGGAAATCAGTGTGGCGATTCCTCAATAAACTAGGATTAGAGGTCCCATTTGACCTAGCAATCCACCTGGTGGGTATCTTCCTAGAATAATAAAAATAACGTACTGCAGTGATACATGCACACTCATGTTTATAGCAGTACAGTTTGTAATAACTAAATCTTGGAAACAACCCAAATGCCCATCAGTGAAGGGATGGATAAAAAAGATGTGGTATTTTTATACAATGGAGTACAACTCAGCCATAAAGAAGGATAAATCTGAGACATTCCTAGGTAAATGGATGCACCTTGAGACCATACATTAAATGAAATAAATTGTACACACATGTAAATATCACATTGTTGCTTTGGCATGAGAAACAGAAAGAGTAAATAAGGACCAAAGTGCATAATAGGCATTGTGAAATAAAAAGAAATTGTTCAAAAGAAAAGGAAACTAGAGAGGGGAGTAGAAAGGAAAGGAAAAGAAAAACAAAAGCAATAAAAGAAGGATGAAATGGAAATAAAGCTTTGCAAATAAGGAGGGGAAGGAGGATTGAAGAGAGGGTAGGGAATGGGAAAAAAAGGAAGACTCAAGCTATATCATGTTCAGGTACAAATTCCCTATGATGAATGTGATCATTACGTAAATAATGATGTAAATGATAATGTATCTAATAGTAATACATCTAAATAATTAGGTAAATAATAGTGTATCTAAATTTATCGATAAACTAACTAAATAAATAAGGAAATAAATTTATGTGGGCACTTATTTATAAAATCCAATTTTAATAAAGAACTGCTAAGTCAACCTTGATATGCCATGACCCTCTATATCTGACCAGGTTATCTTCAAACATTGCCCCATATGATACCTGATCACCTATCTTCTGCAAGAAGCCTGTTAGATGCATTTAGCATAAATCCTCTCTTACCCCTGATGTTTTCTCTCAGTTATTTTTGGCCCATTGATCCACTACCCTGTTCTTTGGCTATAAATTCTCACTCGTCCATTCTGTGTTTAGAGTTGGATCCAATTTCTTTTGCAACAGAGTCATCTTGCAATGATGACTTGTATCTACCATGATGGCCCTGAATAAAATATTCTCCACTATAAATTAACAAGAGTCACTGAATATTTTCTCTCCTGTGGTACTGGGTACGTGTTGGGAGCTGTTGAAGCTGGAAAATGACCCACACGTGAACTTACCAAAGTAACAAAGAGCACCTGGGTCAACCACGTGAAAAAACGCTCCCACAGCCCAGCAAAACAAGAGGCTCCTAAAGAAGCCAGGCCTGGGTTGCTAGGCAGAGGGGCTGAAATTAATGTCATCCTTCCCTGTATATAAATAAACCTGCAGCATTAGTTGACCAGTTCCTTTCCTCCCATCAGGAGGATAAGGGCACCATCTGACTCCAGCTTTGTCTCTGTCTTTATTTTCTCATCCTCTCGCGGTCCTTACCCCAAGAACCTTAGGGGCCGCATGGGTTGCGGCAGGTGTGGAACTCAAAGTCTAATATACTGGGCAAGGGTGCTACCGTGAATCTACACTCCCAGGCCCTAAATAATTTTTTTCTTTTTACAGAATAAAGAGCGGTAGGGACAAAATGGAACCAACCTATTGAGTATTCCCTTGTATCTTTCTGCTTTATCCTTGGACCTGAAAATTTGAACTTACAAAGAAACCACAAAAATTGCAAATTACTGCCTTGGTTCTCTGGTTCTATTGTAATGACTGTCATTGGGGAATGCTGCCTAACATCTACTGGTTCTATCGGGGAAAGGCAAAGGGTACAAAAGACAATGAGAAAGGACTACATACGTTAACATTTGGTTCAGTGTCAAAGTCAGCCTAATAATTATTGAAGCACATATTAAAATAATGCTTATGAGAAACAGAATTTAGCAACAAGTTTAATCATTGCTGAATAAATCATAAAATTTGTCATAGATTCCTTAGTGTTTTCCTAAACCCTACCTTTTACTATGAAAATCCATTAACAGTTTTTGATCTATAAGGTGAAATATTCATCACTTCATTGCTGCAAAAGTGGTTTGCTTGCAACAAAGGTGACATTTTGCTCCCAATCAAGTAAGAGAAACAATGCAAGGAGCTGTTATCTTGGTGTTGAAATTTGGAGCCTGTGCAGCTCTGACAAGGAATGTGTTTGCAGTCTTTGATCTCAGGGGAGATTTAGAGAAGGAAGTGAGTATTTTCTTGCTAAGTTCTCCTTCATCATAATGATATGAATTAATCATAAGCAATGCAGAGGTTTTTGTGAATGAAAATTATCTATATATACAAAGTCCTAGAAGAAAGCAAATTTAACTGTTGCTGAAGGTATAAAGTTTTTACTAAGAAGGTGGTTAATTATACATTTTTCTTCCATTGTTTTCTGCACTCTCATTATTGTTAATCAGTTATATTACAAGAGGAATATGTTACATTCATCATATTCCCATTAATATTTAAAAAATTAATATTATATTTTTGCATGTTACTTTATGGTTATTTTTTCTGCTACACTATGTTTTTTTCTTACACTATCATTCTTATCATAAACCTGAAATCAATGACATTTAATGACATTTCATCAGTCAAAAACCCCAAGGACCTAATTCAGAACATAGTAAAATTAAGTTTGAATTTATATTTGCTACCGTATTTTGTAGAACTTTAAAAAAAATTGGCTTATTTTGTTGAGAAAATACTGCAATTTGCAATGTTAATTGACTAAAAGAATTAAAGAAATATAATTCACAATATTATTTCCTAACTTTCTTTTATACTTCCCAACTATCATTAAATATGGACTTTCTTTACTTTCTCCCTTTCTCTTTTTATTTTAAAACAAAAAATAAATACAATGATGCAAACTTTCAAAACAAAATAATAGATTAACACTGGTTAATATATGGCATAGTATATATGCAAAGTAGTAGTTCAGATTATGAGATACAGGCATGGAAAAAATGATCAAAGATAATCCCAGCACTCAGGAGGCTAAGGCGGGAGGAGCGTTGTGAGTTTAAGGCCGGCTTGGGCTGCAACACGAGCATAAGGCCGGTCTGAGCTACATAGTTCGACCCAGCCTCAAAAAAATTAGGGATGGGAGTTTGGTTCAGTGGCTTAAACACCTGTTTGGCAGGCACGAGGCTGTGAGTTTAATCCCCAGTGTCAAAAAAAAATTGAACAATAAAAGCACTAACTGTTCTTTTTGATGAGCTAACAGAGATTAGTAGTATATTTATCTATCTTGTGTGAATGTATATATATATAATCTCCTTTTCCCTATCCCAGTTGTTCTTTCTTTTTGAACAGCTTCTTTCCCTTTCATTTTCACAATATCTATTGTACATTTTCAATCTTATTTACTAGTTCAGTTTTTTACACTAGGGAGACAATACAATATTTACTTATGAGAGTCTGAATTATTTCACTTATGAGTATGGTCTCAAGATGCATCCATTTTGCTGCACATTATCTTAACCCTCATGACAACTTATGAGGTTGATTTTTATTTCCCTTTTTAAGTAACCTATCCAAAATCATAAAACCTAGAGGGGAAAAGCAAAGATTAAAATCTAAATTCTCTTTTTAAAAGAAAGAAAGAGTTGGGAGTTTGGCTCAGTAGCTTAAGTGCCTGTCTGGCAGGCATGAGGTTGTGAGTTCGATCCCAGGTGCCACAAAAAAAAAGTATATATATATACATATATATGCATATGTATGTATTTCAGAAAAAACTACTGCACATATCTAGAATGTGACATTTAAAATCTTTTTCTTCCATATCCCCACTGCCTCTAGTATTACAGTATAGCAAGATTTTTTTGAGATTAGTTCTAATGTAGTTTTTACATGGAAAACTGTTAACACAATAGATTCACAAATTCCAGACTTCCGACCTCAAAAAAAAAGCACTATTCAAAGGGTACTATATTTCTAAACTTCAAACACAAGCAAATAGCTCACATTCTGTATTGGGTATGCTATGTCCCCCCAAGTCCTCATATTCTTTTGATGGGGCTAAGTCCAATGCTTGCTTGTGTTTGGTTTGTTGTCTAGAGCTGGGACTGGCAATGTGAGTGCTGTACCCGACCAGGGGTGGAGCCAACATACAATGTAAATGAGGCAGGTCTTCCTATTGCTTGCTTCCACCCTCTTCTCTCTCTCTCTCGCCAGCATGCTTGCAGCTTGCAGCCACCATGAACGGCAGCCCCACCACGCCATGCTGACTTGGAGCCAACTAAGTATGGGCTGAAACTTCCAAGAATAAACCTTTCCTTCCCTAATTTTGGTCATCAGGTATTTTGCCTCAGCAATGAGCGAAAATAACTAAGACATATTCCAACCCAGCCCACTAAATGGGTAATTGGACAGACACCAGGAATACACATTCTAAATGTCTTGAGGACACCCCAAGAGTACAAAAAGAATCCCAACCCAAGACCATACTGTGTCTCATTCTGAGTGCCCACATTCCCTTCTTTTTGCCTAACAAATCTTTCTATACCTCTCATTGACACATCTTTCAGTGTTTTTATGTGATATAAGTCAGTGAACCTCAACCTATTTATGAGTTGGATGAATTGAGACCCCATTTCTTCTCTGGGGGACTTTCTCAGTCCTTGTCCAGTGGCAGAAATGCTTGAATTAGAAATATGTTAATAGTAACAGTAGAAGTAGAAAGGGAAATAGTTAAAATTATGGAAAATAGAAAAAATGCTCTTGATGGGTCCATGTGCTGAAGCAATCTGGCTAGCAATCACAAGTCCTCATGATAAAAATTAGATAATTCCAGCTATGGAATTTATTTTATTTTGTTTTGTTTTTGGCCTTGAACTCACTATGTAGCACAGACTGGCTTTGAACTTGCAGCAATCCTCCTGCCTCAACCTTCCAAGTGCTGGGATGATAGCCATGTGCCACTATGCCCAGCAGGAATATACAGAGACTACAGAAATCAGGCAGTATCATATCAGGATGCCAAGATTTTCATTTATTAGGTTGCTTGTGTACTAAGTGCCTAGGAATTCCCGTACCCTATATGTGACATAATCCTCCTTAGTATGTGTACCTGTTCTTTTATCCTAGCCCATCATAGTTCAACTTGCCCCTACTTCTTTGGATTCTGGAAACCATCTGCAGGTTTCTCTCACCTGTCAGGAGGAATTTCACAATTGAATTTTAGCAAAGAATAATGCTCACATATATTGACATGGCACTGTATTACCAGAGCTGGAAGCATTCTTCCTTAATTAAAATAAAAATTTACAATAATTATTTTTTATACATCACCCTCACTAAATTAACCCAGTATTGTCTGGAACGTCTATGTTGGGTGCACACTTAAATAAGAAATTATAAAAAAAAACTTCTCAAGTAGTGTTTTGATAATAAGGTAGAGGAAAAGGAAAGAAGGAATGAAATATTTTGTCCAGAATAAAATTTAGCAATTCAGAATAAGTCTCTAAAAGAAGTTGACAATTGTGTAACATTCATTATAAACTCTCAGGGTTCACAAACTCTTCTGCAGTCTGACTCCTCCATAGATGCTCTTAAAGAGATATCCTTCCTTCTTTGGTACATAAGTAAAAATAAAAAGACCACTGATCTAAGGCAAAATTAGAACATTTGAAATGTGCAGTTTGTGAGAAGTCAGGACCTCTGATCAGACCCATAGGCTTCTTGACTTCCCTATGGCTAATATCATTTTTTCAGAATATGATATAGCTAGAATATATAGTAATCTACTGAAGTTAAAAGTCAAATTGGGGCAACAGTCACTCCAAATCTTAGTATTCCTTTAAAATAGGGTATTTTTATTTAGAAACATACATGTTTCTGATTGAAAACAGCTTTTATGAATAAAAATAAGGCAGATTCTTGCCAGATCAATACCTTGTTTTCGAGGGGCCAGATTATCATTCTATGTAACTGTAGAAATCAAATTACAAGCCAGTGTGGTGGTGCATGCCTTTAATCCCAGCACTCGGGAGGCTGAGGTAGGAGGAGTGTTGTGAGTTCGAGGCTGGCTTGGGCTACAATGTGAGCGCAAGGCCAGCCTGAGCTACATAGTGCGACCCTGCCTCAAAAAACCAGGGCCAGAACCAGGGTCGGGTTCGCATCACTCGAGGTGCCCAGCCTAGCTCCCTGGGACAGGGAGTCCTTGGCCCCCACCAAGTTAAGGAGGAGGCTCCACCCGCACGCCCCAGGAGGCCACCCTTCCTTGCTGCACACAGGACTCAGCCTACTGGGTCCCGTGATCCTGCATGCCACAAGAATCAGTGCGAACCTCAGGAGAATGCCGGCCAGCTGCGCAGGACACAGAGGTATGCAACCCAGCCCAAATCAGCCCAGGAACCCAGAACTGCTCACCGGTAACTGAGGAACATAGCTGCAGGGACCTGGAGAGCTTGGGCCCCCCCCACCAGAGTGCAGAGCACAGGGCAGCTCCATTCTTCAGCGGAGCAGCTCGAGCATGTGCCATCCCACAGCTACGTGGAGACCCCGCCACCCAGCAGGGTTGCTCCCGGCACTGTAGGCCTGGGACCTGCCAGGGCTTGCCCCGCAGGCATAGCTGTTGGGCTGAACTTGTGGACAGAACCAGGGTTGGGTCCGCGTCACTCGTGCTGCCCCGCCTAGCTTGCTGGGACTGGGAGGCCTTGGCCCCCACCCAGTGAAGGAGGAGGCTCCACCCGCACACCCCAGGAGGCTGCCCTTCCTTGCTGTGCATGGGACCCAGCCTACTGGGTCCCGCGATCCTGCACGCCGCAAGAATCAGCTCGAACCTCTGGGGAATGCTGGCCAGCCTCACAGGACACAGAGCTACATAGATTCCAGAAGAAAATGGCAAAACAAAAGACCAAGAGGCGGTCTCAGTCCCCCAGCCCACAAAGAACAAACCCAAGAGATACTGAAATGGAAGACAGTGGGAGTCACACAAATGGACTTTCTGAAATGATAGAAAATGCAATAAAGAAACAGCTTGATGAAGCTATAGAGAAATTCATATCAGAAATATTCTCTCAGCTAAAAAATGAAATGAGAATCATTATTGAAGAAATGTTGTGTGTATCTAAAGAAGAGCAAGATAAAAACATAGAAGAACTTAAGAAAGTGATTGAAACTTTGAATGAACAATATAAGACACAAACAGAATGCATGAAACAGATGCCAAGGGAAATGCAAGAAATGAAAAACTCCATGGAAAGTTTAAAAAACCGCTTAAATGAAGCTGAAGACAAAATCTCAGATCTTGAAGACAGCATGGGAGATCATGGCCATGAAAGAAAAGATCTCCTAAAAATAGTAAGGAACCAAGAAACAACAATTCAACAGCTGCAAGA
>RJWM01002469.1:114917-128563 GCA_004363535.1 Dasyprocta punctata | reverse complement strand
TTTTTTTTTTTTTTTTTTTTTTTAACTAGGAATCAAACTCACTACCTTGCACTTGCCAGGCAGGTGTTGTGCTGCTGAGCTACATCCCCAGCCATGCAAATCCTTTTTATGGAGTTTTAAATCTACCTCTATCCCTGTGCTTTACGCACACACACACACACATACACCCTCCTTTTTCATTCATTTATTTATCCAACAAATGTAAACTTCAGATGTTTTACCAGACCTCAGATCAACAAATCCTCTGAATATCTGTAGGCAACCACAGCATCTCCCTGTTTAGTTTTCTCCTCTTCGGGTTAAATTGGAGACCTGACACCTCCAGGTCTCTCAACCATTTCTTACATCATGATTTCTAGATTCTTCTCGACTACCCCCAGCAATCCACTCTAATTTTCAATACTCTAGTTAGTACACTACTTCAAGTATAGTTTGAACAGCTCTGAGTGTAACAAGACTAGATATTTTTATTCCATGGATAAAGACAAACATTTCATTAAACTCACAGTATATATATATATATATATATATATATTTTTTTTTTTTTTTTTTTTTTTTTTTTTGCGGCACCGGAGATTGAACTCACAGCCTTGCGCCTGCCAGGGCAGGCGCTTAAGCCACTGAGCCAAACTCCCGGCCCTGGTATTTTTTTTGAGGCAGGGTCGCACTATGTAGCTCAGGCCGGCCTTGCACTCGCGTTGTAGCCCAAGCCGGCCTCGAACTCACAACGCTCCTCCTACCTCAGCCTCCCGAGTGCTGGGATTAAAGGCGTGCGCCACCACGCCCGGCTAAACTCACAGTATATTAAACTTGTACTCAATTCAAACTACCAGGGTTTTTTCACAGAGCTAGCACCAAGCTAAATCTTTCCCAACTAATGCTTGTGAAACCGATTCTTTTGGATCTCCAACAGATTTCCCTCACAGCTGCCATGTGCTATGAAACGTCGACCGAGTACAAGATTATGCCCGTGACAAGGTCTAAATGCACCAGCCAGCGGACCTTGTGAGATTCCTCAGCTGAGTCCCCCAGGGCCCCAGCGCCCGCCCTGCCCTGATATCTGTTAGGAGCAGTCTCCAAGTCCAGCATGGACAACTTAGTAACACAGTGAGACCATTTCTCAAAATAAAAATTTTAAAAAATTTACAAGGGCAGGAGTTGTAGTTCGGTATAAAGGCCCGGGGTTCAGTCCCTAGCACCACAAAACTAATTAATTAATTAGTTAATTAATTAAGCCATCATTGATGTATTTGAAATATTTCTCCCTCAAACCATCTTCCAAATTTATACTAACTTCCCTAAAACCAGTTACTATTTATTTTCAAATTGAGGAGGGGCAAAACTTTTATATGCTAGATTCTAGAATATTTCTGCAATTGTGTTTAATAAAATGGACACAGTACAGCGTGTGTATGGTCTTTTTCACTCTGCGACCACCCTCTCCTGCCCAGCTGCTACTGGTGTCAAATGGCACCATCAAGAGAAGAGTAAGACAGCAGGGAGTGATGGAGACTAAACCAAAGAGTGATGAGGAGGAAGCACCTCACCTCCAGCCAACTCCAAGCCACAGGAAGTTGATGCCTGCTGTGTTCTGTGTTTCCACTAATTTTTTAAAAAGACGGAAGTCTGGCTTTATATATAAATCCACTGATTTTTACAGTCGGGCATGGTGGTGCGTGCCTGTAAGCCCAACTCTCAGGAGGTTGAGGCAGAAGGATCTCTGTGAGTTCAGAGCTAGCCTGGGCTACATAGAGAAACCCTGTCTCAAAAGAAAAAAAAAAAAACGTTGGCCAAATTTTTAAAAAAATTTCCTCAAATGGCTGGGCGTGGTGGTGCATGCCTGTAATCCCAGCACTTGGGAGGCTAAGGCAGGAGAATTGTTGTGTTCGAGACCAGTCTGGGCTACAAAGTGAGCTCAAGTCAAGCCTAAATTGCAAAGTGAGACCCTGTCTCACAAAGACAAAAAAAAAAAATTCCTCAAATCTTCATACTGAATTCTGCACTTCTATTTTATTTTATTTTAAAGAGAAAAAATAATAAAAAAGATATACAATTTCAAAACAAGATAATAGGAAATTAAGAATGGTTAATATTGTGTATTGTTATCCTCAGCGAAGTTGTTCAGATTATAAGAAATAGGCATGCAGGGCTACAACGCAAGCGCAAGGCCGGCCTGAGCTACATAGTGCAACCCTGCCTCAAAAAACCAGGGCTGGGAGTTTGGCTCAGTGGTTTAAACGCCTGTCTGGCAGGCATGAGACTGTGAGTTTGATCCCCGGTGCCGCAAAAAAAAAAGAAATAGGCATGCAAAATTGATCAAACAATATAAGCACAAACCATTCTTTTCAATGAACTAAAAGAAATTAGCGGTATAATTGATATATATATATATATATATATATATATATTTCCTTTCCCTTCCTTCATTTTCTTTCCCCCCATTATTCTTCACTTCTAACAGGCAGAAAACACACCCCATGCTTAAGAAAAGAGAAATAGGGACGTAGGATACAAGTATCTAGCCCATGGTAGCTATCTAGTGGTGTATATTTGTTAGTTTGTGGTACTGGGGATTGAATTTAGGGCCTTCAAGTTGAGCTACATCCCCAGCCATTTTAATTTATTTATTTTAAGCTGCATTTATTTTTGAGACAGGGTCTGCCTTAGTTGCCCAGGATGGGCTTGAATTTGCAATCCTCCTGCCTCAGCCTCCTGGAGAGCTGGGATTGCAGCCATGTGTCATTATGCCCAGCTTATTTAATTTTTTTTAAAAATGTATGAATGAATGAATGTTCTTCTGAATTTGAGGAAACTCATAGATGTGTTTCTATCATTTAAAGCACACTACCTGGGGGCTGCAGATTTAGCTCAGTGGCACAAGTGCCTGCCTGGCAAGCGTGAGGTCGTGAGTTCAGTCCCCAGTACCCAAAAAATAAATGAATAAATAAATAAAGCACACCACATATCCCCACATATGCGGACACGCCTTTAAAATGGTAAGCACGAACTGTGAACAGTCACTCTCTTCCCCATTCCTCAATGGAACGCTTTTCTCCACAGCATCCCAGCTCAAAAAATAACTTTTGAGTAACTTATAATTCATTAAAATTAATAGACCTAAACACAAACCTGTAACAGATTTTAATATGAGAAAATTACCATATCTATTGTAACTTTTGGATCTTATTTACTCTTTCAGTTTCTTACACTAGTGAGACAAAGAAACTGCTCAAAGGGAAATTATATTGCTTGATCAATCTTCCACACCTATATCTGGTAACCTGAGCAACTATTTTGAAGATAAGAAGATGCAATATAATCACCATTGTTAAATTCCTATCATCTTGTTTTGAAATTTTATATTGCTATTGTTGCTGTTGTCATTGTCATTTTGCTTTTGTTGTTTTTTGATTGTTCGGGTCTTGATTTTTCTGTTTTTTCTCTTTAAAATAAAAATAAATAAATAATAAAATGAGGAAATTCTAAAAATCTTTATTATATTTGCTTTTTTTATACTTAGATAAGTTTAACTTTCTGCCTAGGAATTTTGAAAGATTATTTTTATTGTATAAACTTCTTGTTATTCTTCCAAACTCTGGGCCAGCTGCAAATTCCATAAGTATGCTGTCTAGTTCTCATAAGGGGCCCTGGGCACAGGTTTAAGTGAGGGCAGTGTGGAGATGAGGGTCTTGGACCTCCCAGGAGTCAGCTGTGAACCATTTCCCAGCAGCCCCCTCACTCCTGGCCACTTGGCAAATGAATGCTGAACGTTCACTGTGGGCCAGGCCCACTCTAAGCCCTGGTACAGCAGCAAACAGCCAGCTGGGAGCTCAGCCCGCAAGGAGCTCGCATAGGAGTGCGGATGGGAGGGAAAGATAAGCCAGGTGAGTGATACAGAGACAAAATACTAGGGTAATGATATTTGTCAGGAGAAATACACACAGCAGTAGAAATAAATATGAAGTTGGCGGGCAAGATGAGGAGGAAAAGAGGGGTGAAAAACACCATACGCTGGTTTGTTGTTTTATTTCTATACTATGAATGAGATATACACTTATTTGTTTTCCTTAGTAAACACCATTATCACCTGACAAGGAGGCAAGATTTCAAATCAGAGGGCAAGTGCTGAGGTTGTGTTTTGCCTAAAAAGATATTGACCATATGCTGATTTGACTTTGTCAAACACTTTTCACATTATACATCTTTTCCTACTTTCCCACGGGGAGGTGTGGGTCCAGGGCCTGGCATCAAGAAATCGCTGCAGCAGAAAATACAGAAACAAATCAGACTTGAACTCTGAATAGATCAGAAGCCCAAGACCTAAGAATCAACACAGCCAGGTAATTTTCCTTCCACTGAAATCTTTATCATCAGAACTAGGTTCTATCCATTATTCTTTATTGGTTTTCCATTTATACCATGCTTGTTTTTTGTTTTGTTTTGTTCTTGAGACAGGGTCTTGTTGTGTAGCTCAGGCTGGCCTTGAACTTGGGATCCTCCTGCCTCAGCTTCCCAAGTATTGGGATTATAGCTATGCACCACCATGACTGGCTTTTACTATACCATGCTTTTTCCACACCAAGGACACCTCCTTAAAGTTTCCTCCTCTCCTCCCTCTGTCCCCTCCCTCCACCCTCCCCCCTACCCCCCACCCCTCACCCCCGAAGTCCTTGTCTGCCAGCTAGGTTCTCCCCACAGCTGAAAGACTGCAACTCATCAGGTTCACTTCAGGACCTACACAAACACTTCTGAAACGGAGTCGTTTCACCAAGATTTTCACATATTTCTGTAAGTCTAGTAAAGCGTGGGTGGTAATTGTGTCTGACTACATTGGATGTTGCTGTTTTGGCACTGAAGTATTTATTATAATAATAACCATAATAGCACACAGTCGCTGACCCTCAAGGTGCTTCTTAGGAAAGACAGCCGGGCAACCAGACACGACTGGTCCGCCCACCGCCACCCACAATCACAGCATACACTGATCAAAGGAGCTGGAAACCCTCGGTAAACAATGGAGCTGGGCTGTGCAGAATCCCTGGGGCATTCGCAGCATGCCCACCCCTCACTAAACACACCACTCAACAGGTTAGGACAGGAAGCAAACTCTTTCCAAGCTGTAGACTTAGGAAAACAAAAGGAAACAGAAAATATTTCCTAGGGTTGCACTTGGGGCAAGACCTTGGAGCGATCACCACCACTGAATGCATGTCATCAAGAACACACTTGAAATTTCCCTTAAGAAATTTCAAGGCCAGCATTTACCAGAAATGGCAATGACTTGGCATAAATATGACCATTTGTGTTAAGCAGATCCTCTTTCTATTGTTCTAAACTTAAAAACATGCCCAGCTTTTCCCCAAGGTGGTCTAATTTCCATCATCATACAATGTGTGAAATCATCAGGGTTTTTAGTGTGTTAGCAGCAATGGCAAAATTAAAAAGTCCAAATTCCTTTCAAAATGCCGCAGTAGATTTGGCGCTGTGGGCCTCTCCAACCTTCTTGCCTCACCCCTGTTTCTCACTCCCGTTCACTGGAATCTCACAGAGATTCTTGCATGACTTCTGGGACACACTATGCCCTTTGCCACCTCGGCCCTTCAGGTTTGCTACTTCCCCTCCTCTCCCTGGGGCACTCCCAGCATCTGTTATCCCTAAATCCATTTTCTACACAACAGCCAGGGTTATTTTTAAGAAACACAACTCAGATGTGCACTTCTCCGCTGATAACTTCCATCCAACAGCTTCACCCTCCTCTTAATGTCCGCAGTACTTCCTTCTTATCTCTCTGGTGGCCACTTTCTGCCCCATGTCACCATTATTTATGCTTTGTCTAGAACATTTCACACTTTCATATTTCAACAGTCCCAAGTACAGTGCTTGGAACTGTGAATAATAGATGGATGGATGGATGGAATGATAGAATAAGGAAAGAAAAAGGGCTAAAAACAGGCAGTAGAACTCCAAGAAAAGCTGAACAAAAACCTGAACACACAGAAATATCCCAGAAGTCTGGGGACCTACTTTGAAATTTCACCAACATAATTTTCAAATTACCCCAACACAATACACAGGCTTTAGTTGTTTACACAGTATTTAATATTTTTTAAAAAGCTAATGTTTCAAATTCATGTTGAGAAGGGAACAAAGACTTGTGAGAGGAATGTGACATTTTCAATTAAAAGGAGTGTCTTGGACCTTCTTTCAGTTTGCTGCTCAGAGCAGATGAAGCCTTTCTGTCCCGGCACACCGCCCAGCTGTGGCCTGCGAGCTTGGAGCTGCAGGGTGGTGGTGGCGGTGGTGGTGGCTGCGGGCTTCTGCCTGCCACCCAGGAGAGCAGCAAGCCTCGGGCTGCAGTGGGAGAGGCCGCGGGCTTGCTGTGGGCTGGGGAGCACGAACTAAGAGTGCAGCGATCGGGCAGTCTTGACAGGTAGTGTGCTTGGCTGGGGTGCACAGCAACCTCAGAAGCTAGGAATTCGGGCATCGTGTTTGAACCTGACAGTGTGTGCTGATTGCTATTACGTAGAGCTTTGCTGCTTTTGCTGCTGTTTCAGCTGCTTGTGCACTAATACCAAGCCCGTGAAACAGCAGCATGTTTCAGTAAATTTCCTGTAATCCCTGATGAATGAATCCAGGTATGAGCCACTTCAAGACGACACTCAATTCTCTTCCTTATTTAGAGGAAAGATGTGGGCCCTGAGTTTCCTTTCCTGCAATTTGGGCTCCTCTTCCTTTACTGAGTTATCAAATCTTTGCCTTCCCTTTCTTTTTGCAACTCTCTCCCCTTGGATACTATGATGCCATACTCCCAGGCTTCCTCCCAGTCTAGTCCTGATGGCTCCTGTACTCTCCCCTGCTCTAAAGGTTGGCATTCCTCAAGTGTCAGCCCAGAACCTCCAGAATTTCTCACTCTCTCCTCGGGTCACCTCATCCAACGGAAATGGTTTCATTACCATGACGCATGTTGACCTCCCGAGGTGGTTCCTAGGCCTGACTTCATTCTCAGCTTTAGGCGCTCCTGCCTAGACAGCCACTCCACTCATCCAGCCTCTTAGCTCAAAGCTCTTTAGACAAAACCCATTTAAAACCAAACTTGTAATCATCGTGACTTCAAATTGGAAAGCTGGTAGATGGCTTACTGTTTCTCCACTTTCCTTGCCTACCTACATTCTATTCAACACTGAACCTTATTGATAATTCACCAAATAAGTATCTCAGATCCACCCAAGTCTGTCTCCACTATGTCCCTTCTGAACCAAATTCTCTCACCTCTTGACTGTCACAGTTTCCTGATTGAATTTCCTACAACTTCCTTGCCTTCCTCCACTTCGCAGTCAGAAAATCTTTGCAAAATACAGATTTTGTCAATATCTCTCTGCTTAAAGCTCTCTGATGCTTTCCCTTTCCTTTCAGGTTAAACACCAGAATTCTTTAGCATTACCTACAAGGACTACCATGAATTTACCTGTTTTTCCAACCTAATCACATATAATACTGCAAACTGGGATATCATTTATTTCACATGTATTTCATTTCATGTCTCAGCTTCCTCTGCTCTGCCTAATTTATTAATTTATTTTCGTACTGGAAATTGAGCCCAGGGCCTTTGCACGGAGCTACATCCCAGTTTTTTGTTTGTTTGTTTGTTTTGTTTTGTTTTTTTGTGAGATAGGGTCTTGTTAAATTGCCCAGGCTCAAACTTTTTATTCTGACTCAGCCTCCAAGAATGGTGGGATTACAAGGGTACACCACAAAGCCAGCTTAAAATTCTTACTTTGTAAAAGAAGATCATCATGGTGAGGAAAGAGAAACTGAAGCTAAAAATCTCAAATAGCTCCTTGTGTTTGTTCAAAGAAATTACACTAAAAATTACAAAAACAGTCATAAAACTATCTTTAAAATTACAATCCAGAGCCAGGTGTGGTGGCGCATGCCTTTAATCCCAGCACTTGGGAGGCTGAGGTAGGAAGAGCATTGTGAGTTCGAGGCCTGCTTGGACTACAATGTGAGCACAAGGCCAGCCTGAGCTACATAGTGTGACCCTGCCTCAAAAAACTAAGGCTGAGAGTTTGGCTCAATGGCTTAAGCGCCTGTCTGACAGGCGCAAAGTTGTGAGTTCAATCCCCAGTGCCACCAAAAAAAAAAAAAAAAAAGTTACAATCCATCCTAATATATTTTAAAAGTTATTTTCACAAATATTCAAATTGCTCATCACTTATGAAGTCTATGGCACAATATATCTCCTATGTATCAGTATGGTACTGAGACATTGGAAGTTATGATTCTGTTTGTAAAAATCAGTCTTCAAATCTGAGCGACTCAAGATGAAAATATGAATATTTTGAATCCTATACTTACATGTGATGATGAAAATGGTTATGAGTTTTTCTAATTTTGAAACCTCCTACATGGGATTTTTTTCTAAAGTTTAATATGTTTCTTAGTTTAGGGGAATACATTAAAAGAAAATATGAACATTTCATTTAAACTGGTCTTGAACTTCATGGCTTTCATGAAGTTGTGAGCATCTTATTTCAGGTTTGTCTTTTCAAAAATGATGATATGTTTTTCTAGTAAGTATAGGTATATCTCCCTCATTAAGAGACTTTTCACTAAATTTAGTATTCTTGCTCACATTTTTGCAGCGTTTTAGACCAGCACACACAAACACGATACCTCCCTGCCTGAGCATTTGCTTTCCTGGAAATGTAACACACAAGTGGATCAGACTGTGATGTGAAGCATCGTGAAGACAGGAACCATGGAACTGGGCTCTCTAACTGCATAATTCTAGATTATAACTCATGGATAAATCATTTCAACTCTAACTAGTCCAAAGTCATCAAGGGTCAATGAAAGTCAGATCATCATATTTTCCTTTTGAATGATAATGGAATATACTACGTCACAACCCACACCTGGAAGCCTGCATGTGGATACCCGGTGACTCAGCTTGGTGGATGGAGACTGCACCAGGAGACCACAACTGGAGATGTCCCTTTACTGCTCCACTGGGGCACCAGGGCCCAGGCAGATAATGCAGAGAGAGAAAGTCCCAGGAAGCAGAAGAACTGGGGGCATCATTTTTTTTCTTTTTTTGTCCGACCACCAAAGAAATTTCATCAGGGTAAAAGTGGAATACGAAGGCTCAGTCTGAGTGAGTTCAGAAGTGAAAGGGAAAAGAGGGTCAAGACACTTGGTACCTTTAAAGACTCTACCTGCCAGTGATATAGCTCAGTGACACAGGCTATGCCTGGCAAGCGCATGATCCTGAGTTCAATTCCCGGTACCAAAAAAAAAAAAAAAAGACTATCACAAGATGGCTGGTGGTAGCTAGAGGTTAGAGAGTCATCAAACATCTATAAAATATTCGGCCACCCACTTGTAACCCCACATCCCTCTGATAACAGCAATAGAGATTTCCATATTTCACTGAGGTTATCTACAAAGAAAAATATGCCAATACGGAAAGGACTTGGAGATTCAAAGAGCATCATGCCCTTTGAGCATTTCCTACACAGTCAAAAAGATGTATCTCATGTCCCTTTAGGAAACAGCTGAAGTAAAAGAAATTGTAGAGTCTGGTTCAGCAAGAGGTAACATCTGAAGCAAAGAAAACTAAAGAAAACTCACATTTAAGGAGACTGAATAGAGACATGTTTTAAAAGAAATTCTGGCTTTTATAGAAATGCTTTTTGGAGTATAAATTAAATGTGGTTTTTCAATCATGTAAGTTTATTTTTGTTAGCTCTTTTAAAAACTTACCTAATAAATAAATCTTTCTCTTTAAATGTTTTATTGGTCTAATGAATAATATGGATTATTTTTGCCATCACTGCATCCCTTCACAAACACACTTAAGTATGTGTGTGTGCTTTTTATGTTTTATTATAGTTCTTAATTGACAAATGTTGGGAATTTGGAGGCATTTTGCGATGTTGGAAAAGTATGTATTAAATGCACATATATTATCTTCCTTAAAGATTAGTTTCTGAAAAAATCCCGTTTGAAAAGGATAAATAAAAACCATATTGCTTGAATTCAAAAAAATGAGTTAAATGAGCACTTAGGAGCCCAAACACCTGTATACATGCATGAAGAGCAGTAACAAATATCCTAAGAAGAAATCAAACCACAGAGACTCCACTAGGGTATAGGACCAACAGTAACCTGTGTCTCAGCAGGACAACTGTTCTGCTTCTCCACTGGCAGCTCTCAACCAAGTCACATGTGGCCTTGCCACTAGTCCACGTATATCTAAGCATCTCAAGATCCTCTCTTATCACGGTACGACTTCTTGGATGAAGCAAGAGCAGTGAGTTTGCAGGTAGTTTGCAAGTAGACCAGACTGAAATGAGAAATGACCTTTGAATACTGAGAATCATTCTCTTTTACCAAGAACAAAGTGGTAATGACCTGAAATAGAGGCATGTATAAAACTTACATGGTCAATGTTCTGGCCAGGAAACTGACCCATTCCTGAAAGTCCCCAACAATCTCCAGCCTAGAGTGAGAAATAACCTCTGGACATGACTCCGTATATACAGACTCAAAATGTCAACAGTTTTTTTTTGTTTTTTTTTTTAACTGAAGTACTTGGTCAATTCCAAGTTCCATGATGATCTAACAACAGAACTGATCAAACAAAAGAAGACACTTGGTAATTTGAAATCTGTTCTCTTCTCACTGCAAATTAGGTCTGTGCTTAGTTTTAACCTGTGGTGCTAGAATGTTTTTAAAGCAAAGGCCAGTATATTTGACTCACATCACAATAGAAGCTTCTTACAGCTCATCTAGAGACACAGGAGATGTACTTAGAAGAGACCAAGATTCCATCAAGCTTGAACACTAAATTAAATGAATATAATAAAAATTAAAAAGCTATCATAAAGATTAGAAATAAGCCAGGGAGTTATCTTAGTAATAGAACATGCAACTAGCAACTGAAACATGGCACTGTTCCTAACTGTGTGGCTCTGGTCAAGGCAATCACTCTCCCGTACCTCAGAGTTCCAGTCTATATAAAGTTTTGGTGCTTGCTGGAGCCCAGCTCCGCTAGGACCAATTGTGACAACCCAGTAGTTAACATCCCTAGGTTGGTGTCATCTTCCTCATCTATGAGCGGAGAGGCTGCTGTAGAAACCCTTAAGGCCCATTCTCATTCTAGTTCTCTGATACTGTAGTCAGAGAAAAAAGAGAAAGGCAAACCTTTGTCAGAAATATTCTACATAAGGGCAGCTGAACATTTGAATAACTTGTTCACTTTTTCATCTAGTTCTGGGAGATGATTTGGTTGCAATTTTTTCCACTGTGAAAATTTATGTTCCCACAATAAATAAAAATAAAATCTGTAAAAGATACAACTAGAATTCTGTAAGTGGTCAAGAAGCCAGCCCTGAAGAAGCCCAGGACATGAATGCCTTTGATGAACTGGTCTCCACCTCTCCTCCAAAAGAATTGAAGGAAAAGTTTCCAGCCTCCCATTGATCAGTGTCTGAGAAGAGCCATTCTCTTCTACTTTTGTAACTGGGACATACATAAGCACACATTTGTCCAACAGGAAGGGACATACGCAGACACACAGTCACCCACAGACACTGAGAAGAATGCTTTTGGCTTTGGATAGGGTTCAAATATTACATCACCTATCTGGGAATTATATTAGAACACAACTCCAGTAATGATTCAGTAATCTCCTAGGCTTACTTTGTGACTAAATTAGAGTATTCCAGAATCAATGGCACTCTTATTTCTGTATGTTTCAAACCTTGTGCTTGCAAATTTCTCCAGGAAAAACAAATGTCAATGTGGCTCGGCCACTAAAAATTTAAATAGGAAACATATTCCCAGGATTGCCTCAACACCTTAATTTTATGTCACAACTTTCTCAGAAGCACTGATCACAAATCAACAATTTTCCCTGGTTTTTGGAATAGTGGAGTTGGCACTAACCCTTTGGGTGTCCCAGTTTAGGACATCCAGAATTTATGCCTACATGGGAATTTCCAATTTGCACTCCATGGTCTAACCCAGTTCTATAGTTATGCTTACTACATGGGTTTAAATATAAGGTAGAGAGTTTTATTTGACCAAAATTATCCCTCAGAAATGCCAGGCATGGTGGCGCAAACCTTTAATCCCAGCACTCGGGAGGCTGAGGTAGGAGGAGTGTTGAGTTCAAGGCCAGCTTGGGCTACAGCGCAAACAGAAGGCCAGCCTGAGCTACATAGTGCGACCCTGTCTCAAAAAACTAGGGCCAGGAGTTTGGTTCAATGGCTTAAGCGCCTGTCTGGCAGGCGGGAAGTTGTGAGTTCAATCCCCGGTGCCACCAAAAAAACCCAAAATTATCCCTCAGGGGGAAGAAAAGGATCACATCTAAGTCCTTCTAAAATCTTGTATATTATAGGTCACTTTCTCAATTATTTAAGTATCGTTTGGGGAAGACCCATTAAGCTGAACTGATGTCAAGTGATGTAATAGATACTTGTTAATAACAAAGAGGCCAAGTTATCTAGCATAATTCTTTGTATTCAAGTATCTCACAATTGTAATGTTACAAATTGTCATAAAGAAGTTCAAGATAACTGCAAGGAAGACCACAGTGTGCACTTCAAGATAACTTTCAAACTTTTAAAATGTTTTCAAAATGCTGTGCTTTTCAAGGGAAGCATCAAAAAATAGATTTAAATAGGATTGCATCTCAAGTTGTCTATCTTAAAGAAAGAAGCCTCAGGGCCGGGGATTTAACTCAGCAGCACAAGCACCTGCCTAGCAAGTGTGAGATTGTGAGTTCAAACTTCGGTACCAAAAAAATAAATTTTTTTTTTTTTTTCGGCACCGAGGATTGAACTCATAACCTCGCGCCTGCCAGGGCAGGCGCTTAAGGCACTGAGCCAAACTCCAGGCCCTGGTTTTTTGAGGCAGGGTCGCACTATGTAGCTCAGGCCGTCCTTGCACTCGCGTTGTAGCCCAAGCCGGCCTCGAACTCACAATGCTCCTCCTACCTCAGCCTCCCGAGTACTGGGATTAAAGGCGTGCGCCACCACGCCCGGCTAAAAATAAAAATTTAAAAAATAAAAAAATAAAAAAAGAAAGAAGCCTTATGAAAGTAGCTTTAGAAGTGACAAACATTTGAAAGTTGAAGGTGAACAGAAAGAGTGAACGTAACTACTTCATAGAATATAAATGAATGGATACTCTTATTAGTATATTATTTTGTAAATTATGACTTTAAATATGTCTGTGTGGCTAATGTATTACTAAATTATGTAAAGAACCATTTGACTACTACATCTATATTGCTGAATGCTTTCATAATCAAGTTGGCCAAAGCTCTTTTGGGAAGAGAGGTGCGAGGATCTTCCCACTGGAGAGTGAAAGACCATCTGACACGGGGTTGTTTAATCTTTGGGGCAAGATCTAGAGTGAGAGATTTTCAATGTATTCATTATTGAGAGGGAACAATTAATACTCATATGATTGGATCAATCTTGCATGTCTATATCTGTTAATGTAAGAAACCATTTTAAAGATAACAATGCGCAAATTGCAACCATTGTCAAGCTTCTATCTTCCGGTTTTGTAAACCTGCAATATTGTGTATTTACTCTAGTTGTTTGCTTGTCTCTTTTGCTTGTTGTTTTTAC
>RJWM01002469.1:21293-114817 GCA_004363535.1 Dasyprocta punctata | reverse complement strand
TCTTCGCTCAAATAAAATTTAAAAAAAAAATAGAGTGAGAGATTTGATGACTCTGCGTATGATCAGGGATGGTGGGCGATAAAAGGTAAGAAGAAAGAACAATGTGAAATTCCATCTTGAAATTCTTGTCTTCTTTGGTTTCCTTGCCAGGTACTGTACTTGTGTTCCTGGGTAGAGCTTGGAGGCATACTTCAGTCTGAGCCGGAGGGCTCCTCATCGCCTTTCTTGGGTTGATGCAAGGAGAGTAAAGAAGAGCCCTGCTATAGTTTGGATTTGAGTGTTCCCCAAAAAAGCTTGATCCCCAGCCTCATGGTGCTATTGGGAGGTGGTGAAGCCTAATGGAGGTCTTAGGTGATTTAGGGCATGCTCTTGAAGGGGACCAAGAGATCTATATCTGTCTGTCTGTCTATCTATCTATCTATCTCTTTCTGTTTCTCTCTCTCTGCCTCCCTCTCTCTTCCCATCACAAAGTAAGCAGTTTGCTCCACCATGAGTTTCCTACCATGATGTACTGCCCCACCACACACTTAAAGAAATGGGACTATCCATTCCTACACTAAAATCTCTGAAATTTTGATCCAAAATTTTTCCTTTCTTTGTTACAATAATGGAAAGTGGACTAACAAAGGCCTTCAAAGAATTTATCACCTAAAACTCAACAGGCAAAATACTGACATCCAGGACTCATGTACTGAGAACTTGCTGGGTAATTTGTAAAGCGTTTTCCCTGTAATGATCACAACACTTCATTATCCTCATTTTACAGATAAATAAACTAAGTAACAGCCAGAGTAACTTACCCAAGTCTCAGCATAAATGTCCCACAATGGTCAACAGCAGGGCTAATATTTCGACCTAGGCAGTCTTACCCCCAGAGCCTGCCCTTTTGTGCATGATACTATAGTACTTCATGTCTTTAAATAATCAACTCTATGAGGGAGCATAAACCTTTCCATGGATCCTTTCTACTATCCACAGCATCTCTTCCCCAAAGTCAAAGCATGGGAGAAAGCAAATTAAAGATCTATAACAAGCTTGGATTCTGAATTCACCAATCTTAAAGAACAATTGCATTATTAGTGTCTCTTAGACGATTAAAAAGGAAAGTTTGTGCTAATAGCAATTGGAGAAATTGTTACGCCCATATCTTGTACCCTGAGTAACTGCCTTAAAGATAGCAACATGTAATGACTCACTATTTTTTGTTGTTTCCTGTTATTTTGTTATGAAATTTTGTTTTACCTGCTATCCATAAAATAAGAAAAAAAAACAATTGAGCTAAAATGCACTTGAGAACTAAATCCAACAGCATCATTTTAGTCACCATTTTTTGTGCATATATTTAGGTTTCTGATACCAGCTATCACTCCTGTATTACTGAAATTGTGCCCTTGCTTGGAAAACTGGCTGATCTTTTTGGACTCCCCTCTCTCTTCAGCACTCACTCCTCCTCGTTCCCCTTCACTGTCCCTCTCTCTTCTTCTTAGGTGTTGAGCTTTCTTTCCACTCTGCATCTCAAGAAATTTCATCTGTGGCCAAGGCTTTTACTTTCCAACCTATGGGTTCTCAAATTTATATCTCATATTTCTCTTTTAAATTTCAAAAATCAGGGCTGGGAGTTTGGCTCAGTGCCTTAAGCGCCTGTTCTGGCAGGCGCGAGGTTGTGAGTTCAATCCCCGGTGCCGCAAAAAAAAAAAAAAAAAAAAGAATTGTAAATTTCAAAAATCAAAGTTGTAGCTCTTCCCTGGGACTGCAGGATAACTCCAATTGCATCTCCAACTCAATAGATCCCCACAGGAACTTCCTCCCTTCTCTCCACTCACTGCCCAACCTCGTTCTCAAATCTGATCCATCTTTTATAGTCTTTATTTCCTTCAATGACTTCACTAACCAATCACCTGTAGCCTTAGTTCCATCCTGGACTGTTACTGGACTGTTCTTATTTCAGACTGTTTCTCCTTACTTGTAACCCTAATACACACCCATTGGATCATCAAGTTATTTAGATTTTACCTTGGAAGTATATAGTGTTTGCATAATCTATTTCTGTTTCTGTTTTGTTTTGTTTTTCCAGTGATAAAGATCCAACCCAGAGCCTTTCACATGATAGGTAAACACTCTACCACCAAGCTGCATCCCCAACCCGTGATCTGTTTCTTCTATGTTGTTTCCACCATGTTGATGAAAACCTTCATCATCCTTCACTTGGATCACTGCAGTGGACATTTATTTGGTTCTTCCAACACCTGTGAGTGAGCTTCCTAAAACCTAAACCAAATCATGTCCATCCCTGCTTACAAAACCTCCACAGCTCTTCTCTGCCTACCAGGCACATTCTATTTGTACAGACTGGCACATTCAGCCCTTCACAACCAAATTCTCAGCAATATTTGTAGTTATACTTTTATCTGCTTCTCACTTCATCTCCAGTCATATCTCTGCATATGACCCAGACACTGGAGCTACTTGTCACAACCTTCCATACCGAGCTCTGAGCTCATGAATAAGAACCTCTTGTTTTATTGATTCTGGGCATCTGAGTTCATGACATCTGTGCTACTGGCTCTAGACTTCTTACAGAAATGTGGTTGTGGATATTTTAAGGCAGTGTATGTTAATCCTTCACCTTTTCAACAACTCTACAAGGTTACACAGTGCAATTGCTACAGACCCCAAGCAGCTGAGGAGTCTGAGAGATTCCTAAAAAAAGAACTAATAAGTGAGTTAACCAAAATTTTTAACTAGGACAGGCTGACTGTAAAACTTGTGCCTCAGCTGAGACCAACCCTTGCTGATTACTTCTTTTACTGTAATTCCACTTGTAGGGAACAAGCAGGAAGCAATACCTCTGCTTCAGGCTCTTGTGTGTGCGGCCACAGTACCCCTAGGTGCAGGTTGCTTTGGAACAGGGCTAGTACCACACCTTAGACTTCCAGCACCTTAGATCCCAGCATCCTATGAAGGGAAAAGTACTGTATGTGGGTTCTACCCTAACACCAAACTTTTGACATTCTCAGTGAGTATTCAAATAAAGCTTTTTTTTTTTTTTTTTTTTTTTTTTTTTTGCGGCACCGGGAATTGAACTCACAACCTTGGCTTAAGCCACTGAGCCAAACTCCCGGCCCTGGTTTTTTGAGGCAGGGTCGCACTATGTAGCTCAGGTCGGCCTTGTGCCGCGTTGTAGCCCAAGCCGGCCTCGAACTCACAACACTCCGCCTACCTCAGCCTCCCGAGTGCTGGGATTAAAGGCATGCGCCACCACGCCCGGCTCCAAATAAAGCTTTTTAAAATGGAAGCATAATATCTTAAGCAGCCTATCTCCAAGGAAAGGGAAAATCTGAAAACAATCCTGGACACTGGCTCTGACATGTCCAAATGTGCATCCTTGAGAAGGGAGAGTCCTCACTCTGGGCTCTTGAGTCTGATTTTATAGACTTCATACTACATATTTATTTTTGCTACCTAAAGCTTACACATACAGCCGGGCGTGGTGGCACACGCCTTTAATCCCAGTACTTGGGAGGCTGAGGTAGGAGGAGCGTTGTGAGTTCGAGGCCAGCTTGGGCTACAATGTGAGCGCAAGGCCGGCCTGAGCTACATAGTGCGACCCTGCCTCAAAAAACCAAGGCCGGGAGTTTGACTCAGCGGCTTAAGCACCTGTCTGGCAGGTGCGAGGCTATGAGTTCAATCCCTGGTGCCGCAAAAATAAATTAATTAATTAATTAATTAATTAAATAAAGCTAACACATATATGTATTCTAAACTATGGCCAAGAGGGAAATTACTTCAATAACCACCTATCATGTAAAAAGTATGTACCTTGTTTAAAAACTCCAGCCTAAGAGCCCCTGGACCAAAGGCCAGCTCTGTCTCTGCCAGCAGCTGGCTGTGTGGCCTTGAGGAAATCTACCTCCAACTACTCACTTTTTGTTTTTGTTTTTGTTTTTTTTTTTTGGTACTGGGGATCAAACTCACAACCTCATGCCTGCCAGGCAGGCACTTATGCCACTGGGCTATAAATCTCCAGCCTTATTTTTTGAGACAGGGTCTTACTATGCAGTTCAGGCTGGCCTTGAACTCACTTTGTAGCCCAGGCTGGTCTCGAACTCACAATGACCCTTCTGCCTCAGTCACCTGAGTGCTGGGATTACAGGCGTACGCCACCGTGCCCGGCTGGACTACTCACTTTCTACATCTAGGGATTCCAATTAGCTGATCCACAATCAGTCTCTTTTAATTCTAATTTTCACAGGCTATTCTTGTTTTTAGGATGTTTCCTCCAAGGCTACTTTTATTCTAACCCTAAGGAAAAAACTACGCTTCATGGCCACTTTCATTCATTTAATTTTTTAATTATATATATTTAAAACATACATGTTTTGGAATACCTAGTGAACTGGCTATTATAATCAAGAAGATTAATACACTCATCATTTCACGTAGTTATCCCTTTTTTGTGACAATCGTACATGGTTTCTGAAATGTAATCAGGGACGATGGGGTAGAAGTAAATGCCAAGACTACTTTACAGTCAAAGAACTATAATCAGTATACTGTGAAAACTGCCCATGGCCTTGGATCTGATGAAATGCCTCTAATGCGCGAAGCAGTGTAAACATAATTATACAGGAAAACATGGTAGGTAGAAGTCGGGAGACATGGAAAGCCCCGCTATGCGTTGTTTTAGCTGACATACACATACAGCAAACAGTTGCTAGGTTCTCAGACAGTTTTGTTTACAAGAAAGTAATTTCTCACCACATGACAGCCACTGGGTGTCTGAGATAAGATCAAAAGATATATACATAGGTGCCCTGTAAATGCCTCTTGAATGACTCCTACCTGAAAACACTATGAAAAGCGCATGATGCAAAAGTTAAGAGCAGTGCTAACGCTCTCGGGACTCATTTTTTATCACAAAAACGAACCGAGTTACAGAAGAACTATCAGAGAAGTTCCTTTTCAGTCTTTGCGGTGTTTCCAGTCGTGCAAAACTTCCCGTCAAAATCCTAGTAATAAAAACACACGCTTCGAAAAACAGTTTATGTACCAGTTTATGTACCGCTTGAACAGGTGCCCCTGGGGCAAGGAAAAAAAGGTACCCAGAAAGAACATTTAAATAAACAACAACAACAACAATAACAAAAATCCTTCCTTCAGCGCAGGCTGTGGGCTTCACGTTTTTTAAATGGGGCGGCTTCCCCTAGCATTCGTGTCATTTAAAACCAGGTGAGAAAGTCCCAGCTGGGGAGGAGAAAGAGGGTCTCGACCAAGTGAGACACCTGGGAGGTGCGTTCAGCCATCGCGGGCTGCAGGGAAGGGCGCGTTGGCAGCCCGGGGCCGCGCGAGGCCGACTCACCTTCCCTCCTGGCGGTGGCCGCGGCCGCAGGCAGGAGCAGCGAGACGCAGAGGCAGCTCAGCCAGAGCGCGGGCATGGCCGGGCGCCGGGGCAGGGTCGCTGCCGGCAATGCGGCGGCGGCGGCGGCGGCAGGGAGCTCTCCTCTGTGACCGGCTATGCCGTCCTTCTCCGGGATCAGGTGGTTTTATCGACTCTTCTACCTGACTCAGTCCTGACAGGAAGAGAGCTGTGTTTCAGGGCGTGACTCACCTGTGAACAAGGAGGACCCAGCCCTCCGAGGCAGACAAACACACACAGCGCAGCAAGCTGCAAAAGCGCTCACCCCAGCAGGGCTCCCCCCTGCGCCGCGCAGAGGGCGCACACCTGGCCGGGCCCAGGGTGTGGCCCAGGGATCCCACTTCTGGAATGCGCCAGAGCCGTCCTTCTCTCCCGGGGCTGGTCTAGGGCAGAAATGGTGAAGTGAATAGCAGCCGCCCCCTTCCTCAAACTGGGAGGCCCAGTCTCAGGGTGCAGGCGTGCCCTCCTGGGCGGTGGTCTCAAAGACATCAGGAGAGACTGGCCAGTCCTGGGGTCCCAACAGCTTCCCCTCCACTTTCCCAGCTGCTGTCACCCAACCTCTGAAACACAGGAGCCCTGTCCCAGCTCACCATCGCCAAGCTGGACCAAGCGTGCCTCTCTTGCGTTTCCCTAACTGTACATCACCTGGCTAGCGGTTCCTTAAGTCACTGGCCAGACCAGCTCCCTGTGAAGACAGATCACTTTGCATTCCTAACCATGAGTACAGTATCTAGCACTTTCAATGCTCAGTAGATGTTCTGTTCAATTGCATAAAAAAGAAAAAAAGAACAAGATTCAGATTCTGTACTCATTTGGCATCCTAGAGCATATTTCTCATGCCATTTGCTATGGTCCCACTGAAAAATGTTTCTTGAGACTACTGCATCCAAGTTCCCTGTGCCAGTAATATCTAGAAAACTGCAAATCTTGGTAGGTTCTGCTTTGTCTCTTCTCCCAAGGAGGCTGGTTGAAATAATTCAAAGAGGTAGCCATCAAAGAGAGTATTTTAGAACCTACTATGGCAGCCCATGCCTATAATCCAGTATTTCGTGAAGCTGAGGCAGAAGGATCACAAATTCAAGTCCTACTTGGGTAACTTATGGACATAAAGCAAGAGCCTGCCTCAGAATAAAAAAGGGCTGGAGATATAGCTCAGTGTGAAGGCCCTGAATTTACTCTCTAGTACTGCCAGAAAAAAGCAAGGGAGTGGGGGTTTCCTACTGAAGATATAAATATTACTAGAATTTGTGTATACCGTATCTATCCTATGCAACTAACCATTCCTCTTTCCCATCGACAAGGCCTGTAAATCTTCCAGTAAGTACATATTCACTGAATCAATGATAAATGTTCTATGGATAACAACTAACAAATGATATGCTACATGTGGGCTGAGCTGATGGCTTTGTACAGAACACGGAGCATGACCTAGATGCTGAGTCATAACCAGGATCTGAATACAGCAGAGGCAGGCAGGATCCTGCAAACTGGCCCTTACCTGCTCTAAAATCTGCTGCACAAAAAATTAGTAGAAAAATTCCAATTTTCTCATGCTGGTCCCAATTATCTTCTACTCAGTCCAGTATTCAAACAAATAATATAAAGATTCTTCTCTCTCAAAACTCAGTGTTCAGGGATTGCTAACATTTTAGTTCCTAGAAATGAAATCTATCTAGAGTTTTGCTTCCCAGCAGCTGGTGCAGGTTAGAGATGGAGAGTGCCGTGCTCGACGCATGTCTCCCCATCCTCGATGTGCAATGCGTGATAGTCCTGCAGAAGCGAGGAACGGGGCCCTGCAAAATAAAGCCTTAAAGGTGCATTTTATTTAGCACAGATTGCTATATCTTAAAACTTGAACAGAGATTTTCATCTACAGCCTGGGATTTAGCTCAGTGGTATAAGTGCCTGCCTGGCAGGTGTGAGGTTGTGAGTTCAATTCCTGGTACAAAAAGAAACTTTCATCTACATCATTTTGGCACAGTGATAATATTATACATAGTTACTTCCTATTGATTGTCAGTCATGGTTGCAAATCCTTTATGATATCAACCTTTTCATCTTCAAAAGAAACCTACAGATCAGGTTACTGTTAGCTTCCCTACCTCACAGATAAGAAAACACAGACATGGAAAGGTCAAGCAGCATGTTGAAAGTGGTAAAGCCAAGACTCAATACCAGGCACCCTGGTTTCATAGTTCTAAAACTCGTTAGTCTATTGAAAAGCATCATAAAGACAAATTCATGACAGGGAATGAATTGAGCATACAATCAAAGGTTATTTATCAACCACCATTACAACCTGGCCAGATCATAGACTATTGGCACACATCCACAAAGCCGAGTCACAAAGGACTCTGACAAACACTACTGATTTTCCCAAGGTGTTAGCTCTGAAGGACCCCTCAAGGTGACCAGGACCAGGGCCAGAAATGGGAAGCAGGTCCCTGGGGTCTATGCCAGCCATCAGCCTCTTGTATTTGTATAGCACAGAATTTTAAACCTTTCTGCAAAACGTAAATACTTTTAGGTCAATAGACAGGCACTGTCCAGGTTTTTTCAATTCTTTCCTCTTTGTCTTCTTCTGAGCTTCTTCACACAGCTAAACAAACCGCCTGCTCTGGTTTCGTCCCCCTTTTTCAGGAACAATGTCAATCTCCTCCACCAACTAATGCATTGCTGGGCCCAAGAATACTCTCATGATCAAAAGTCAAGGCTCTGCAGGAAATTCCTAGGGTCAAATTCTGACTTTCCTGCTATCAAGGCACTTAGTTTTCTCTGCACCTCAGTTTCTTAATCTATAAAACAGAGATAATAATAAAATGCTGACCTACCAGTTGTAGGGTTTTTATTTATTTATTTATTTATTTATTTATTTTTGGAAAATTAGATGAATTAATGACTTACCTAGTGCTCAGAATATCAGGCACAGTCTTGCACTATACAAATGTAGTTATAGTAATTTCGATTATTGTTAAGTACTAGTTGTATTGTTGTTATTGTTATATTTATTATCACTGGCTAAGTACCAGTTTTTCCTTGCTCTAATTACTAGCATATGAGAAAAATGAGAATTTTACTTCAGTTCTTCTACTAACTGATTATTTAATTATAATTTTAAAATTCTGTGGAATTCTTGGCCTAATCCAGGCTCGTGCCAGATTACCAACATTTACTTGCAAGTTGTTATTTAAGTTGTGATTTTGCTAAAAAATGAGAAATTTCCTTCATATGCAGATTTTTTGCCAAATGTTTTAAATGTTTTGCATTACTTAACGAGGCAGGTTAGGATCTTATTTTTCAGGTAAAATGTAAATGTAACAAGGCTTTAAGATAATTCCTATGATTAGCATATGATTTTCAAAAAATCAACCAAAATATCTTCTTTTAAATCTATATGAAAGTCAACTTGATACTATTCAACAATTAAAAAAGACCAAACTGTTGGTAGTACCAAATGACTCTCAAAGCTCTATGCTAAGTGAAAGAAGCCAAACACAAAAGATCAGATTCTGTGGGATCCCATCCATTTGAAATTCTAGAAAAGATACAACTACAAAGCAAGCGAGCAGACCAGTGGTTATCAAGGGTGGAAACTTACTGCAATGGGGCATAGGATATTTTTTGGATTGCAATATTTTGAAATGTGATTGTGGTTAAAAGTAAGCCAGTTGTGTACTTAAGATTTTAAAATTTAATTGTGCATAAATTACACTGTAATAAGTTGGTACTACAAGACCAACTCTCAAAGAATCTATTTGATAATTAAAATGGGACTTTGAGTGTGCAAAGGTAAAGCCACCACACAAAGCACTTCAGTGTTTGCGTAAGCTGTGACAAAGCCATAGCTTGGAGTCCAGTCTTGACAGCTGTGCTCATTCTGATTAGTTCTGAGCTGCCATTTAAGGTGTTTAGGCTGAAATACACTTCCCTCCACCCCAGCCCTACAGAAGGACCCTTCTCTACAAATTTGTCTCTATTGTCAATTACGAAAGGTAAGAGATGTCTTTCTGAAATGGTTGCTGAGAAGCACGATTTCAAACCTATCTTAAAGTTTGGTTCTAGGAAGTCAGCCCTTCGACTTCTGTCTCATCCTCCTCAGAAGCACCACATTCTTGCAGGGTGTGACACCCAGTGCGGTTAATGCCTTACAGAGACGCTCCGGCCACAGCCTTGGGCAGGTACCCAGACATTCTCACAGGGTGTGGCAGGCAAGGCCGAGGCCCTGGAAGTCCCCTTTGTCCATTGTTGTATTTACAGTTCAGTCATCACCCAAGGGACTTTTCTTTTTACAGTGCTGTGTAAATCAGTTCACAGAACTATCATCTCTCCCTTGCAAAGCCCCAAATAGCATTATGAGTGACATGTTGATTTTTGCCTTGAGTTCCATCATTACCTTAGTCAACTTTCAGAAGGAATGTCTGGCATGTCACCCACTTTCAATAATACGATAAAAACTAAAGTACTGGCTGTTAATGTGCCAGCAAGAGACAGAGCTGTTGTCCTTGCCCTTTGAAACATCTTTTCCAGAGATGTCTCTTTATGTCAGCAATTGCATTAAAATTTTAAATGTAAAATGCAGCACTCAGAAAAAAAAATTGTTTTAACTTCCCTTTGTTCTTAATAGGCAAAGGAAAATGCCCATAAATGGAAATGGTTCAGTGTTTCCTGGATCAGCAGCATAAATTCTCCAAGGTTGGCCAGACTCCAGAAAACCATGCTCTCTGAAGCAAAGCCCTGGCTGAAGTGGCAAGCTTCCATTTTGCACAGAAACGTATGGAGTGTGCCCACAGCGAGTTTTCAGAGAGCTGCAGTGGCCTGGCTAGAAATGAAATAATTAATGCCTTTTACTCATTAACAAGATCGGACCCTTGTCCTGTGATTGGCTAGCAATACATCCAGGCAGGAATGTGTAGGGAATCAGTGCACAAAGAACAATTTCATTTGCATCCTTTTTGATGCAGCTGTTACAGACAGAAATGTTCAAATCCATTGTTTGTTTTACAATATAACAAATGAGGAGGAACAAGAAGAGGGGCACATGTTCAGAAAAAGACAAAACAGGCGAAGAAAGCATAACCAAACAAGGGGGCAGAAATATTCTTAAACAGGTTTAATAGATTTCTGGGTGCTTCTGTTGTCGTGTCCCCTTAGACTAAAATGTGGTCATCAGCTCATCTGTGAGATGTTGGTTAGCAGGTAAAATAGTGCCCATCGTTCCTAACAGCTCTTCAGGCGTGAATGAGAGGGAGAGGCAAAGGAGCCCAGCGCCATCAACATTCTTCTCTCATTGCAGTGGTGGGAACCAGCCTGTACCCCCAGTAGACTTGATAAGATAAACTGGAAGCAAGAGGTGGCCACCCCTAGATCAAAGAGCCCACCCTTGCCTTTGGAAGGAAGAAATGAGAACAGGAAACAGTATTTCTAAATGAGCTTCTAAGTTTAAATCTAAAACATTGCCATCTTTCATAATTTAAATTATTAAATCTGAAAAGTTCTGTAGCATTTCGAGTTCAGTCTTGTCTTAAACGAGAAGCTCTGGGTGCATTTAAATGTTTAATAATTTTGACAATTATAATAAAGACAGCCAAACTGTACTGAATATCCTGCTTGTGTCAGGAGCCTTTGCAGGGGGCTAGAGTTCATTCCCAATCACTCTCCTATGAATCGGGTGCTATTATTATTCTCATGTTGAGGCTACACAGGTTCTTTCACAAACCCATGCCAATACCTTATTCATGCTATTACTCATCTACAACGTAAATACAAATTCAGGTTCTCTGGACTTTCACACCCTTCCAATTTAAAATAATCAGTTAGCATTCAAACAAAACACCAGATGACTAGGCGTTATTATAGTCACTCTGTTCTACAGTGACCTCCTCCTACAGATCAGCGATACACAAGTTTGGCTCTCAGGAGTACACGTTCCTTTCCACATTACCTGTGGTCATTCTTCAGTGTAAGACTTCAGACTCCTATGCAACATCCTTTTACGTCAACCAATCAGGTCCTGCATGGTTTTCTCTTCACCTCGCATCTTAATCCAGATATAAGAACACTTTATTAAGTAATTCAGTTCAACACCTTAGAATAACTGGAAGATCTTTTCAGACAGTAGAAAGAGCCAGAGCAGTCTGAAAGAGCTTAAGAATTTAGGAACTGTATCCCCGGGTTCAACTTTTCCAGGGCTTGGTTGCCCAGAAATCCCCAAACATTCCTGGGTGGTTCTTTTGCAGGAAGTCTCCAATTGGATCTGATTTTGTTTAAAAGGTGGAACTGCACAATTGTATGGCAATTATGGAAAAAGCCACGATCACAGAAAAAAAATCGCTATCCCCAAATTTTCTCCTAGCCTCAATATGTCTATCTAGATTAATTCATAAAAGAATTAATACCGTGGACAATTTAAACCAGAGTTCAAACAGTTTAAACCAATAGCTCCAGAACTCAACTATTTTAAGTGGCTGTATTTTAGGTTTGAATTATTTGGACATTTTTTTTCTTGTTTTTGTATGAGTACACAACAAAACAAAGTTTTTCATTATTTTATCAAATCTGGTAATGCCTTTTTTAAGAGTCTCTATAAACACAATCCTTGGAAGTAACTTAGATCTCAGTTAAAGCACGATACGATCGCTTGATTTTGCAACAGAATTGTTTGCATGGAACCGAATACACACGTCTCAGGCAAATTTAAAATGCATTACACCTCTACTAAAGATTCTACATACACATAAGGATATATATTACTTGAAATCTAAGTAGATCAATCTTTTCAGTAAGGTTTTGGGGCTTTTGTTTGTTTGGTTTGGTAGATTTTAATCTTGCATTCTATATTTTTCTAAAGATCATTCTAGGAGAAATTGTCCTAATATTACCTGTATTCTAATCTTTTCTGACGGAATTTTCTGAACAATTTTTATTAACTTTGTAAATAAAATTGTTTTAATAAAAATTAATGAGCTCCCTTTTAGGAAGCCCTTTTGGGTCCAATCAACCACAATGATGATTTTTCTTCAGGGCCACAGACAGAGCTGAAAGAGTGACAACACATAAAACGCCATCATCCCCTTATGAGAACTCGACATACCTGCACCAGTGGCTAGCTTGTCAGTAGGTGGCTCCTGTGATACCAGCCTTATGTGCTTAGGCAAGCTGTCTTAAATGTCCTGACATTTTTAGTTAACATACTGTGGAATTATCATCTTTACATTCAACCAATTCTGAACTATCTATATGTTCTAGAAGTTTTTGATCCACTATGCAAAATCAAATTTCTTTTATTAAAAAGATCTACTAATATTCACCAGCTTTAATACTTATGACTTGTGAATCCTTTTTTCCAGTCTCTTATTACCTTGTAAACTATATTATAATATTCCTTTGCCTTTCTGGCTGAAACACCTCCTCATTAGACCCTTCCAGGAGCCTATTCTGGTGATGATTTTGGTTGTCCCTATTAGGGTGTTTCCAAGCTTTCCCATGTATGTCTTGACAAAGCCCAGATGGTGAAAGCTCCTTACCGAGGATACTCTGCAGCTCGTGCATGGTAGAACAATGCTTTCCGGAAGAGGGCTCTATGGAGGTCATCTTGGAGGGTTACGCTCAGCACCTGAGCATCTGGTGGAGGAAAGGTCAGGTGGTAGGGTTGGCAGAGTGTAAAAATCCAGCACAAAGCTTCTCTTGCTAAGATGCACCTCCTAGAACAGTCTTGTGCACATTTAAAGGAACAAAATCTTTTCTCTAGTCACTCCGTCACTGAGGCTTCTTTTTAGATGTCCTTTTGTTTGGAGGAGGCTGGCGTTCTAATTTGTACAACCATCCATTGGTCTTGCATCCAACAGCCATTAGCAGGAAGTGGGAGCCACAGGATTAGTCTACCTGACTACTTCCTTCTGTCCCTGATATGAAGCTGATAATTTAGATCCTATCAACTAGTGATTCTCATTTGGATCATTTTTTTCCCTCAAATGTAAGAATTAACACTAGATTTCACTGATTTTCATTTTTATGCTTACTCCAGTTTTGGGGAGTATTTTCCCAAAAGTTTATTTTCTCTGCATTGATATGATATTCAGGACTGATTTCAATGAAATACCATCTGAAAGATAAAAGCATGTATTATGTGTTCCAGGTAATTTACAATCATTTTAGATAATACTGTTTTCCATACCAATCTCTTTTGAAATTTCAGTTTATTAGTGCATGTGTGTAGTACCTAATGTTTCCTTTCCTTGTGGAAAGTTGGCACATGCACATAACACGTCTTAATTCCTTTTTCCATCCCCTTTCCCTTCCCTCTCTTCCTTCTCCATCCATCTCTTGACTCCCTTCTGTTTTTTCTTTTGTTTTTTGTTTTTTGTTTTTTTTTGTTTTTTTTTTTTTTGCATGTTTGCAGGTTATACTAGTTACATTCCTTGCATGGAGCTGGTAATGCACATAACATCTCAATTCTGTTTTTTCATTCCTTACCCCTCCCCTCTCTCCTTCCTTCCTCCACCTCTCTATTCCCTTTACCTTTGAGAAAGAACTATCTCCTTACTTCCAGTTATCTAGCTTTTATTTTGCTCTGTATTTTTACTCTAGGTTTCTCATATAAAAGAAGCTATGTAATATTTAAGCTGTGTCTGATTTATGGTCTCGAATTACATTCATTTTCCTTCCAAATTTCTCTTTGACTCAGGTTTATCTTTCTTTATGGCAGAGTAATACTCCATTGAATGTAAATATCACTTTTTCTTTATCCATTCACCTGTTGATAGGCATATGGGCCACTTTGAACATCCAGCTATTATCAGCCTGACATGATGATGCACTCAGAAGGCTGAGGCAGGAGAATCGCCATAATTCGAGGCCAGCCTGGCATACATAAGCAAGTTGAAGGCCAACCTGCACTACATAATGAGACTCTGTCTGAAAAAAAAAAAAGAAAGAAAGAAAGAAAGAAAATTCAGCTATTATGAATTGTGCTGCTATAAATATGGGCATATATGTATCACTGTAATAGGATGAGTTTAACTCTTTTAGGAAGATACCTTGATGAGTAATTGGGTAGAATGGAATTTCTAGTTTTTTGAGGACTCTCCACACTGATTTTTATAGATATTATACTAGTTTACATTTCCACCAATACTGTAGAAGGGTTCCTTTCTCACTGCAACCTCATCAGTGTTTGTTATTATTTGATTTCTTGATGACTGCCATTCTTTCATAGTGTTGTTTTAATCATAGTGTTGTTTTAATTTGTATTTTTCTAATGACCCACTAGTGATGTTGAGTATCTCTTCATGTATTTATTGGCCATTTTTACTGCTTCTGTGAAGTGTCTATTCATTTTGTTTTCCTTTTTTTTTTTTTTTTTTTTTTTTTTTTTTTTTTTTTTTTTTTTTTTTTTTTTTTTTTTTTTTTTTTTTTTTTTTTTTTTTTTTTTTTGGTTCTGTTGTTGTTGTTGTTTTGTTTTGTTTTGTTTGGCTTTCTGAGACAGGATCAGAGGTAACCTAGGCTACCTCAAACTTGCAGCAGTCCTCCTGCCTCAGCCTCCCAGGTGCTGGGATTACAGGTGTGCACCACCACGCTTGGTTTGCTTCCCTATTTTTTGGCCAGGTCTTTTATTTTGGGGAGGATTTTTTTAGTTCTTTATACATTCTAGAAATGAGTCCTCTGCCTGAGGAATCAGTGTCAAACATTTTTTCCATTCTGTTGGTCGTCTTCTCACTCTGCTGGTTGTTTCTTTTGCTCTGCAGAAGCTTTTTAATTTGATATGATTCCATTTGTTGATTCTTGGAACTATTTCCTATGCATCTGAGGGTCTATTCAAAAAGTCCTTGCTTATACCTATGACTTCCAGAGTTTTACCTATTTTGTCTTCCAGGAGGTTGTTTCTAGTTTAACATTTAGATTGTTGGTCCATTTTGATTTTAGTTTAGTACATGGTGAGAGATATGGCTGTAGATTCAATCTTCTGAATGTGGATAACCAAATTTCCAGCACCATTTATTTACTATCTTTCCTCCAGTGTGTGTTTTTGGCCCCTTCTTCAAGGCCAAATAGTTGAATGTACTTAGGGTTTGCTTTTGCACCTTCTATCCTGTTCCATTGATCCTCATGTCTGTTTTTGTACCAGTGCTATGCTGGTTTTTGTTGTTGTTGCTGTTGTTATGCTGTTGTTGTTTTAGTTGTGTTGCTGTTTTGTTTTCTAATCACAGTAGCTTTGTAATATAACTTCAGATCTGGGGTAGTGATGCTTTCTGCTTTGCTCTTGTTATCCAGAATTGTTTTTGCCATACTGGGTCTCTTCTGGTTCCATATGAATTTTAGGACTGTTTTCTCCATTTCTGTGAAGAATACTGTTAGAATTTTGATTGAGAATGTATTAAATCTGTACATCAATTTTGGAAGTACGACCATTTTGACGATATTTTTTCTGCCTATCCAGGAATAAGTGATGTCTTTCCATTTTCTGATGTCCTCTTCAATTTCCTTTCCAGAGTACTATACTTTTCATAGTAGAGGTCTTTCTCTTCCTTAGATTAATTCCCAAGTATTTAATTTTTCTTGGTACTGTTGTGAATGATATTTTTCCCTAGGAATACTATCAGTTTTTGCATGCTGATTTTGTATTTTGCTACATTACTGAATCTTTTGGTGAGTTTTTTGGGATGATTTTCGGTGTAGAGGATCATGCTTCATACAAATAATGATAAACAGACATCTTCCTTTCCTATACAAATCCATCTTATTTCTTTTTCTTGCTTAATTACTCTTGCTCATGTTTCAAGTACTATGTTGAATAGAAGTGATGGTAGTGGACATTCTTATCTTGTTCCTGGTTATAGAGGGAAAACTTTCCACATTTAATAATATGTTGGCAGCAGGTTTGTCATAAATTGCTTTTATTAGATTAAGATAAGTTCCTTCTATACCTATTTTTTTCAGCATTTTTATCATGAAATGATGTTGGATTTTGTCAAAAGCTTTTTTCTGTATTTATTGAGATAACTGTGTGATTTTGGTCCTTGCTTCTGTTTATGTGGTGTATTACATTTATTGATTTGCATATGTTGAACTATCCTTGCATTCCTGGGATGAAGCCTAGTTGGTCTTGATGGCTGATCTTTCTGATGATTCATTGAACTCTGTTTGCCAGAATCATGTTGAGAATTTTTGCATCTATGCTCATTAAAGAAATTGTTATATAGTTCTCATTTTTGGTTGAATTCTTGTCTGGTTTTGGAATCAGAGTAATGGTAGCTTCCAGGAATAACATTGGGAGTACTCCTTCCTTTTTAATTTCATTTAAAAAAAACTGAGGAATATTGGTGTTAGAACTTCTTTAAAGTTTTTGCAGAATTCAGCAGTGAACTCATCCAGACTTGGGCTTTACTTAGTTGGTAGTTCATTTATCACTGCTTCAATTTCATTGCCTGTTATTGGATTAGTCGAGGTTTTTTCAATGCTTTTTTTTTTTTTTTTTGCTCAATTTTATAATTTGTATGTATCTAGGAATCTATTTCTTCTGAGTTCTCCATTTATTGGTGTGGAAATTTGCAAAGTAGTTGTTAATATTTTTTTAATTTTGGCAACATGCATTGTGATTCCACCTTTTTCATTTCTAATTGCATTGATTTGTGTTTTCTCTCTCTCTCTCTCTCTCTCTCTCTCTCTCTCTTTCTCTATCTCTATCTTTATCTCTATCTCTCTTTGTTTTGAGACAGGGTCTCACTCTGTAGGCTGGACTGGCTTTGAACTCATAGCAGTACTCCTGCCTCAGCCTCCTGGGTGCTGAGATTACAAGGTTGTGCTACCATACCGGGCTTTCTGATCTTTATAATTTCCTTTCTTGTACTAGCTTTAGGTTTGGATCATCCTTCTGTTTCTAGGACCTTGAGTTTTGCACTGTTAGGATGTTTGGGCTCACTTTGTTTTTGTTATGTGAGTATTCACAACTATAAACTTCCCTCCTAGAACTGCTTTCATTTTACCCCATAAGTTCTGGTATGATCAATTAGTTCTAGAAACTGACTTATTTCTTTCCTGATTTCTTCTGTAACCCATTGTTTAGTTAAGAATGCATTATTTAGTTTCCATGCATTTGCCTATTTTTTGCATTTTCTTTTGTCTCTGATTTCTAATTTCATTGTGCTATGGTCTGATAACATGAAGGATGTAATTTCCATGTTCAGCTCTAAAAGATGTGTATTCTGTTGACGGGTTGAACACTGCAGATATCTATTAAGTCCATTTATTCAAAGGTTTTGTTCAACTGTTTCTTTCTTGATTTTTTTTTTTTTTTGGTCTAGCTCATTTATTTGTGCTAGTGGTGTATTGTGGTTCCCTACTATAATTCTGTTTAGGTTTATCTGATATTTTTGTCTGGTAGTTCTTGTTTTATGAAGTTGGGTGCACCATTATTTGGTGCATATATGTTAATACTTGTTACTTCTTCCTGTTGGATTGTTCCCTTGACCAGTACATAATAACCTTTTCCTCTTTTGATCAGTGTTAGCTTGAAATCCACTTTATCTGAATAGAATATACTTACACCTGCTCTTTTTCAGGTTCCTGCGATATGAAATATTGTTTCCCACCCTTTGGTTTTTAGTCTATGAGTTTCTTTTGGGGTTAAATATGTTCCTTGTATACAGCATACTGTAGGATTTTGTTTCTTGATTCAGTCTTCCCGTCTGTACCTTTTTATTGGAGAATGAGGACCATTCACATTAAGAGTTATTACTGATAGGTGTTGACTTATTCCTGCCATTTTTCATTTTCTTGTTGCCAATTTCCTACCTTTCCTTCCACTTAACTGCTCACTCTACCTGATGTGTTCATTCTGTTAAACCTTTTGTCAGTGTTAGCTTCCTTGTCTCCTTTTTTTCCTTGAGAATGTTTTTTAGAGTGCTGGTTTGGTGGTCATGAATTTCTTCAGGTGTTTTATTTTTTCATGCAAGTATCTTTTTTCTCTATCAAATTTTGAAAGAGTTTTGCAGGATAGGTCAGTTCAGTTTCAAAATTGTTTTCTTTTAGCATTTGAAACCCTTAACTCCAACCTCTCCTGGAGCTTAAGCTTTCTGTTAAGAAGTCTACTGCAATTCCCATGGGTTTTCCTGTATAAGTCATTCATTGCTTTTCTTTAACCACTTTTAAGATTCTGTTCCTCAGTTGGGTTTCCAGAACTTAGATTATAATGTGTCATGGAGGTGCTCTTTTCTGATTATGGCTATTTGGGGGTTTTATATGCCTCATATATCCATATGTTAAATTATTTTACCTTATTTGGAAAATATTTGGCTATCATTTCAGCAAACAGGTTTTTTATGCCATCTGTGCTATCTTCTGATTTTTAACTAATTGTAATTAGTCTTAGATTAGTCTTTTTTGCATCATCTAGGAGATGTTGAATCTATTGTCCATGTTCTATTGTTTTTAAGGTATGTCTTATTAATTGGTCACTAGAAACAGCCCTGTCTTCTAATTCTGAGATCTGTCCTCACATAGGTCATCTGCCCATACTTTAATAGAAGTTTTTGATCTCCTACATTTCTATTTGGAGCCTTTTATAGACTCTAATTCTTTTTTACGCTTGTCATTCATGTTTTTCATTGTTTTGTTTATCTCTTCTATCTTTTTATTATTGTCTTCTTTAGACTTACTGATCATTCTTTTTAATTAGCCCAATATCTTCTTACTTATACCTTCTGTGAGCTTGCCAATTGGCTTATTGAACTATTTCATTATCTCCCAGGGTTCTTGCAAAGTCACCAAGTAGATATAAGCACTCACAAACCTTAAATTCTGAATTATTCTGTTCTGTCTAGTAAGTGGTCATTCAACTGTTTAGGACTTTACATCATCCCAATGAACAATAAGAGATTATAGATGGGATTTCTGGGGATAGATGGGCTGTCAGAGTGTTTAGGCTTGTGAACCCTCTTTGGTTCTCATCTTTCTCAGAATAAAACTCAAAATTGTTATGCAGCCTCTGAGGTCATCAGTGGCATGCCCTGCACCATATCTCTTCACCACCCTCTGAGTTCTGTTTCCTTTCTATGCCAGCCACTCTAGTCCTCCTATGTTTCAAACAAGGAAGCGCATACCACCTCACAGCTCACCCCCACCTGAAGACAGCTATCACAGATGCGACTTCCTACCCTGCCCAGTCATTCTCTAGTCCTTTTCTTTACTTTGCATACATTCTTGTCACTTACCACCTCCTATCATAAAATTTATCTCTTTACTTGTCTTTCACTGTAGACTATAAACCTCACAGCAGCAGGAACTTTTTATTATATCAGTGCATAGAACATCGCCAGACTCTTTACAAATCCTTAGAGATATCCCTATGAATGAATAGATGATACATGATTTGTATTTATTTTACAAAACTGAATTAGTCCCCTTTACCTCAATTTAAACATTAACACAGCAAGAGAAATTATATTTTATCTATTATATTCTTAAGAATGTTAGGAAGTGTCTTGGTTACTTTTCTCTTATTGTTGAGACAAAATATCTGACCCCCAAAATTAAGGAAGGAAAGGTTTATTTAGTTTACAGTGTTTGGAGGTTTCAGTCCATACTCAGCTGGCTCCAAGGCAGGGTGGTGTGGCTAAGGGGCAGTTGTTCATGGAGGCCACAAGCAACAAGAGTGAATAGGGCAAAAAGGGCAAAAAGGGGAAAAGTATGCTCCCTTCCCTCCCTTATATTGTATGCTGGCTACCCACCCCTGGACAGGTGCAGCACTCATACTGCCAATCCCAACGCTAGACCACAAACCAATCACAAATGCTAGATTCAGCTGCCTCCATGACTGCATGAGGCTTGGGGGGAGGGGAGCCATCCAAACACAAACCACAACAGGAAGATTAAGCTAACACTATATAGTATTGACCTAATGGGAGACATTCTATTATCAAGTTCACTTATTATTAAAACAAAATGAACTCGTGCAATGAAAAGATACTAAAATACATAAAAAGGAGTGGTATATAACTATAACATGAATGGTATTAGAAACACTATACCTCAAAATAGGATGATGCTTATGCAAAGTACTTTCATTTAGAACTTAAATGTTACAAAGGGAAGAGAGTTGATGGAAGTTAGAGAACATGTCTTCCAACATAGATATTCCATAGTTCCATAAATTAAGTTATATAATCAACCCTTCTCTGTCCCCTGAGAGACCCACATTCATTAAGGCAGGCAATTACAAAGAGTTTTAGTAGTTTTATTTCCCACTTTCAACATTCATTTTTCATGATGGGGAGAAAATTTTATGGCAGCAGGTATTAACTCATTACAAACTTTGAGAGTTATAAATTTATTTTTAAATTTTCCTTCAGGTAGGACACATTTAGCTGCAAGTAACAGAAATCTCCACTCAAAGTGGTTTTTGCAATAATCGCACTTACAGGCTTATGTAACTGAAAATCAAGAGGTAAAGTGGAAAATAAGATTAAATTAGTTTACAATAGCCCGGCGTGGTGGCACATGCCTTTAATCCCAGCACTCGGGAGGCTGAGGTAGGTGGAGCATTGTGAGTTCGAAGCCAGCTTGGGCCACAGCGTGAGCACAAGGCCAGCCTAAACTACATAGTACGACCCTGTCTCAAAAAACTAGGGCCAGAAGTTTGGCTCAGTGGCTTAAGCACTTGCTTTGCGGGCACAAGGTTGTCAGTTCAATCCCCAGTACCAAAAAAAAAAAAAAAAAAAAAACCGTTAACTTGCAATACAATGATACCATCAACAATCTAAGTTCTAGCCTTTGCATCCATCACTCAGTATTCACATCATAACAAGGCTAACTTCCCCTGTAGGTGTGGACTGGCTGCAAGTTGCAATCAGGATTTTGTGCTTCCTTCTTTGTGTGTATGGGAGAGATTAAACCTCTCCTCCAAACATCAAAGAAAAGATTTTCCCCTTCCTGAATGGGCCCATCCATCATACATCTATCTCCAAACCAGTAAATGCCACAAGGAAAATGTTCTGCGCTGACTGGTACCATAGCCTAGGTAACACAGCCAGGCAAAAAAGATGGGATAATTATAAATGACTTACGCCAGAGGTCAGAAACTGTGACGGTGGGCCACATCCTGCCTGCCCACTGTTTTTGGAAAGTTTTATTAGAACACAGTCATGTTCTTCCTCTGCATGTTGTTTATGGCTAGTCTTATCCTACAGTGACAGGATTCTATAGTTGCTGCACAGACCATAAAGCCTCGAAGATTTACTAGATGGCTTTTTATGGGAGAAGTTAGCTGCTACGCAAATAGAAAGTTGGACTTAATGGGATGAACATAAGTCCCTAATATGATTCTCTCTCTTGTTTCCTAAGCAAAGCTGAAAAAGGAATGAACATGTCAGCTTCGAAATGAAACCCTCTCCCCATTTTTGCAGTACTGGGATTGAACCCAGGGCCTTGCCCATGCTAGGCAAGCCCTCTACCACTGAGTCACACCCCCGACTCCCTTTTTAAAATTTATTTTGTAATAGTGTCTTGCTAAATTGACCAGACAGATTCTCCTGCCTTTACCGCTGAGTAGCTGGGATTACAAGTAAAAGACTTTGTTCTTGAAGTATACTAACTCACCCTCCAATCCCTCTTACAAATCGTTGGGTATCGAACCCTTACACTGATCTCCATTCCAGCAATGGATGTACATTTTTGGCTAAAGTTTGTCTCGAAGTTTTGTTTTGTTTTGTTTTTTTGGTTCCATGGTGCCAGACTACTCAACTGTTCGCCTGATCTTCTACACACCAAGTGTTTAATGGAATTTCCCAGAACCCTGCTGCGATTTCCCAGAATCCTGCTGCAGTCCTAAAACCAGGCCATTACCTTGCAAAGTCAGCTTAGTCTCATGGACAGTGGCCACTCTGCACGTTCACATCATGATTTTCCAGGTGGGCCATTTCCTGCTCAAGCAGCCATCAGCTCTTTCTTTCTTTTTACTAACTGTTCTTGTTTATTTGTATTACAACATGCACAACCCACGTCCATTGTGGAAACATCAGAAATACAGATAACCAAAGGAAAAAAAGAAAACTTGTCACCACACCACCCCCACTCCACCCAGGGTACTTTTTAAACAAACACTGTGTTCCGGAGGCACAGTCTTCCCTCCAAGTGGTCTGAACCGGCCTTGACTTTTAAAGGAGGAAGTTGCGAGGGAACATTTTTTTTTAGCCCCTATATGAAGTTACTGAATGGCTCTATTCTTTGACTAGCTTGTCTAAAGATCTTTATTAAATTTATGAACTTTCTGACTACTTACAGAAATGTAGGGCAAAGGGTGGAGTTTGAGAAGTTGCTATTTCCAATAACTTGTCCTACGTACATCTTCTAAAGTGTTATGTGCACCTCTTGCAAACATGAAAGAGAACCCACCTCCTCATTTGGGTTGGCACATACCTCATTTTGTAAATAAAAGGGAGGCAACTTTTCTGAAATACAGGGTTGAGAAAATGTTCAGCTTCATGAGTCCTCATTTAGGCACACCTGTGGGCTCACTATCGCTCATTATAGAAACCACTTGCAAATACCCGAGGTTAGGTTGTTTCCCAGACATCAGACAGCTACATCAGGCTGAGGACTAGAATTGACTATAGGGTGGGATTCAGTATCCCAGGCCCTGGGAGTCTGAGTGTAGGACTCAGGCCAGCACAAGAATCACAAGCCAGGTGTTGCTGCAGAGAGGGGCACCCTCTCCACTCGGAGCCTGCCCACCTCCACTGTTCCTCCATGAGTCAGGACAGCTGGCGCCAGGCCTCACATGAACCTGGCCACTCTTATCCTCAAGGTAAGTCCTGCTGTAGACAGTAGGAGCCCCTGACTGACTAGAAGACAAGGAGAGGGTGAGGGAGGGAGGCCACACGTGACAGAGGTTAAAAGTCTCTGGCCCTGGGGCCCAGATCGGGTGAGTTAGGATCCTAGCTCCACTCTAGCACCACAGGTAATGTGATCTTGGATGAGGCCTTCAACTCTTTCTGTATGAGTAAAATAATGTTAATAAAAAGCCCTCCTACCTCATAGTATTGGCTAGTGTAAAGGTAAAAGGCAAAAAATGGGCTAAAAACCACAGCACAACGTATAACTTAAGTATTAGCTCTTATCTTTATGAGGGGAAGGGGCCCAAAATGCAGAGCTGGGAGCTTTAAAACTGACTTCACAGCACTGCCGCTGCAGCGCCCAGCCGGACAGGGTGGCGACCGCTCAGAACCGGTCTGCGTCAGACTCGCTCAGTGAGAGCAGCGGGACATGTCAGTCAGGCAATTTTTTCTTAAACAGATTTTATTTTTTAGAACTGCTATAGATTTTCAGACAGTTGAGACTATAATACAGAGAATTCCCATATTCCCCACCCCAAGTTCCCATCTTAGATCAGGATGGTGCATTTATCATAATTTTTGTGGCAGCTTCTCACTTATATGTATTCCTGGCCTTGAACTCACTATGTGGTCCAGGCTGGCTTCGAACTTGTGGTGATCCTCCTACCTCAGTCTCTTCAGTGCTGGGATTGTAGCCACGCACCACCACGTCCGGCCACTTACTACAATTAATAAACCAAAATTGGTTCACTGTTACTAACTAAAGTTCATACTGTATTTAGAGTCCTATCTATCTGCCTATCTACTTATCTATCTGTCTATCTATCATCTATCTGTTTATTTATTTATTGGTGCTGGGGATTGAACCCAGGAATTTGAACATGCTAAGAACGCATTCTGCCACTAAGCTCCACTCCTAGGCCCCCTCAATGTTCTTTATCTGTTCCGGGGTCCCATCCAGGATACCACTGCACACTTAGTTGTCACATCTTCCTGGACTCCTCTTGGCTATGACAGTCCATGTTTGATAATTTTGAAAAGTTCAGGTTTTGTGGACTATCCCTCCACTGGGATTTGTCCTCTCATCGTTAGATAGAGGTTATGAGTCTAGGGGAAGAAGACCACAAAGATAACTAACTACCCTTTTCATTTCATTGTAACTGCACTACACAATGCACGTGACAGTATTAGGTCACTCTTAGCCACCTCCTTGTAGCTGAACTTGCCAGATTTCTCCACCATAATGTTACCCTTCCAGCCCCTTCTGTACAGCTTTATGAGTATGGTGAGTCATTTTGTTTTGTTGTTGTGATGCTGGAGATGAAACCTAAGGCCTTACACATGCTAAGCAAGACCTGTACCACTGAGCTACATCTCGAGTCCCCGTACTGCCCTTTTGGAAGTAGTCACTATCTGTCTGTCACCTATGCTCACACAGTGGGGCATCGTCCCCATACTGCACTTTTGGAAGTAGTCACTATCTGTCTGTCACCTATGCTCACACAGTGGGGCATCATCCTCCACCTTCTTAAGGCTGGGTATCTCTGAAAATTATTTGCCGTTTTTCATGTAGGGAAGATTTGGCTTTTTTTCCTCAAGTAATTTTTGTAGCCTAATCTTTGCTTGAATGAGTCTTTTATTTTTACTGAACACCACTGAAAAATAGTCTATAGCCAACTTCCTCTAAATTCATGGAATTTTCTGAAACTAAGTATTAACATTTGGAGTGTTCTCAAACTGGGCATGAGGGAAAACACGACACAAAGGAGATTTCTCAAACCTGACTTCACCTTCTAGTTAAGTGTCACAATGGAAGCTCCAGAATTAGCAGCTCCCTGCTATCCTTATATGGAAAGGCTTGAAAATGAAAGAGGAATTAAAAATAAAACAAGTGGGATGGTCAAGACTAATCTGAATGGATAGCTATGAGCCAAAGAGGAAAGCATCCTTTGGCAAGTTTTAACTGGTTATCTCAGCATGTCCTGAAAATGTGCTGTCTGTCTTCCAAGCCATCGGGCAACTTTTTGGCAGAATCAAATATCCCTATTTAAACCATTGACTTTACAGGTATTACTCAAATAAGAGGCCTCTATTAAAACATACATCTTTAGTTTGACCTAGCATTGGCATGTGCTTAAAACACACACACACACACACACACACACACACACACCCCACAATATAATAACTTGAGAATAAAATCCATGTCTTAGAATACACTGTTGAGTAGCTGAAAATCCATTCAATCTTTTCCTTAGAGAGATGCATCCTAAAACTAAAAAGTGTATGTCTGGGGTTGTTCATTGTGGAGATTATTGTTGGATCAGTCTGTAAGATTTCTACATTTGTCTGATCAGATCAAACTATAGCCACCACTGTTTCCATTTTATCAGGAATATTTTTTTCCCTGAGAGCCATCAAAATCTCCTTCCAAAGCATGGACTAAAAGAAATGGGCTAAGTTTGCATATTTCCCACATGGAAGGATCTTGGTTGTGCCTGGTGGGTTCTCGTCACACGTTCTAGGTCAGGCACAGCCCAGTCACAGCTTCCCAAGGCTCTGACCATGTCTCCCGAAATTCAACCCTTGCCTGGTCCACAGCAGCCGGTGTTCCCCAGATGCAGACCTTTAGTTCCTGTCTTCTCCTGGTCTGCTGTGCTTTCGCATTCAGCTGAGAACAGGACTTCCTTTGGATCTGTTATCTCAGGTCATTAAAAGAAGCAGAGGGAAAAAAAATTGTTTGAACATCTGCAGGGGAATTTAGTGAAGATTCTTACAAAGGACTACCCTGACTGGGTCAGAGCCTTCTCAGCTTCCCATGCCTGTGGATGCAGCAAACAGAAAATTGCCCCAGTTAAAAGAAAGTTCAGGGAAGAAGACATGAGACTGGGGTGGAGTTTCTGGCTGACTAAACCCTTTCTAACAGTTTGTCTAATCTGAAGGATGGTGCTTTACTTTCCAGATCAGGCACATTTGTATCTCCATTTAACAAGTCAGTTACCTTCTCTCTGTGCCCACATTATCCGAAGCTTGCTCAGGCTCACCTTTTGGGAAGATTTTTGGATCTTGCTCATTTCTTAACTGTTTTTATTATTTAGCACTATAGTTAATATGGACAGGTCAAATTTTTACTTACTGACTTCACCTGGAAATTTTGCATAGTTCTTAGTCTTTTGTTTTTTAAAAATTAGATTACCGATGGGAACTTATATTCTTTAAGTGTTTTCCTTTTCATTTAGCTCATTTGCTGAAAAACAAAATCCAACAACCTTAATTACAATTCAATTACAGTTTCCCAACTGTACATGGTTTCCCAACTTTTTGTCTGGACAAATACACTTAAGAGAATTTCAATATGAGTAAATAGTGCTGGCACACTCCTGTAGTGCCAGCCTCTCAGGAAGCTGAAGTAGGAGGATCACAAGTTCAAGGGAACCCTAGGCAATTTAGTAGGACCCTGTCTCAAAATAAAATTTAAAAAGGGCTAGGGATGTAGCTCAGTGCCAAAGCCCTGGATTCAATCCCCAGGGCCACCAAAAGAGTGTGAGGAGTTGGAGATGGCGTTCAGTGGTAGATGAGGCCATGCAATGTGTACACTGCGCATGGCAACCACAAAAGGAAATACAGTAATCTATTGTTTGGTTAGAGGAAATCAAATATCCCTGTTTAAACCATTGACTTTACAAGTATTACTCAAGTATACTTCATCCCGAATGTGTTTGTTAACGTTCATTTGGGTCTTAAACTCATCCTTTTGCATCAAAGAATTTTATCTGGCATCTTCGTCATGTGTCTGTGTACAGGATGCAAAAAGCCAAGATGTCTATGAGTCATGATGTGTCATTCATGGTTTGTGTGCTGCCATGGATCAAAAATGTCATTAGGCTTCACTTGAGAAATAAAATTTCAAGACAATCTACTGAAGCAACGGCGGCAGGACAGACAGACAGGAAAGTGTTACTGCTTCCCCAAATTAATTCTGTAGTAAGACACCCTACCTACTTCAGGCACTCGCGCCTTCAATCACATCTAGATGGTGCCCTTCTAACTTCACCTTTGTAACCTCACTTCCAAGCACCCAATCTCTAATCACCATCTTCAATTTTTCCAGCTCCATCTCTCTAGCACCCAGACTTTAATGACACCTCAACCCACTGGGGCCTACGATCTGTCCAGTCTGCCACATCTGCACCTCTCGCACCCTCCCTTGTTCTCACCACTCGCCTTATCCACTTTAGAATCCACAGTCAGTCGTTAGATGCCCTCGCCTGCACACACCTGCAGCATTGCTCTTCACTCTGACTTCACGTTTATGAACCTCAGTATTCCTATTCTCTTCAGTTCTCAGGCTCCATTTCCCTCATCCATTGGTTTTCCTGTTCTCAAAGACTGTTTCACATTTCCTCCCTTTCTTTCAATCTCCCACACCTCCTCCCACAGTCACTCTCTGTTATTAACCTATTTCCAGAGACACTGAGAAAATGGAGGCATTTAGAAAAGTCCTCCTACTGATACTTCTACTCTCGTGTCTTGTGACCCAGCCCTCTCTTCCTTCCCACTGTCACGTACACCAGCTGTGGCCCACAGAAGGGCTCCTCCTTTGCCCCCATCAAGGACAGCACTCCGGGCCTCTCCAGCTTCTCTGTGGCATCACTGGTTTTCCTCTCTCTTCTAGACCTTTCCTGTATTTCCACAAATATGCTACTATTTTTCCCATCCTAAAAAATGAAAGCAAGTCCCTTCCGCTCATGTTACATTTTAGCTTCTGCTCTAGTTTTCTGCATTAAAAAGGACTGTCCATGTTCACTCACCTGGTTCTCTCCACTGCACTGCTCTTGAAATCACTACGAATAGACTTCAAGAACCCCTGCAGACACCGCAGTAAGGCCTTTGTCTCCAGCATACCACTGAAACTGCTTGTGCCAAGGCTCCAGGGACCTCTGTGCAAACCTAGTGGTCAATTTCCAGCCTTCATCTTCTTGGATCTATTAGCGTCATTGGACATAAATGATGCTTTTCCTTTTTCCTTAAGATACTTTCTCTCTTGGTTTCTAGGACATCACACCCATGGAGCTTTTCTCCTCCCCCACAGATCATGCTTTCTCAGTCTCCTGTGCTGGCTCCTCCTTCTCTCCCTGATCCCTTAATAGAAATGTACCCTCTGAATATAGACGAAGACTCAGGCCTAGGAGCACACCTCTTCTGTCTGCATTCACTCCCTTCATTTTTTGAAGTAGTTTCCTAGCTTTAACTTTCAAATCTGTATCTTCAGCCTGTGTGCATAACTCTTCTGGATTCTATGCTCATCTAGCCAACTCCTCAGTTGAACTCTCCATCTTGAGGGGTAATTTTTATCCCAATGCAATATAAAGTTGAGCTCCTGCTGTTCTGTCCCCCTAGACTTCACCTCAGTCTTCCTTATCTTCTTGGTTGCTCAGTCTAAGCATTTTAAAGTCATTCTTTTTTTATTTTTGTATTTTTTGTCTTTTTGAGACAGGGTTTCACTATGCAGCTCAGGCTGCCCTTGAACTCACTTTGTAGTCCAGGCTGGCCTTGAACTCACAGCAATCCTCCTGCCTCAGCCTCCTGAGTGCTAGGATTACAGATATGTGCAAAATGCCTGACTTCAAAGTCATTCTTGTAACTTTTTTCTTTCTCAGAAAAAAATCATGCTCCATTACTCTACCTTCAGATCATAATCGGAAATACACTACTTCCTATCATCTCATTACAATCACTTGGATTTAGCTTTTATCTCATCTCTCTGCTTTAGGCCTTGCCTCACTTTGACACGTGTTAACACAACTGTCAGACCACTGTGATTATGCGTAACATAACCCCTAGTCAAAGGGGCTTCCAGTGGCATTTCATCTCACCTTGCGTACCAGTCAAAGTCCTCTTAGTGGCCTCAGGATCCTATGCCATGTGTCCCACCCCACTGTCTGTCCTGATTGTCTTCCCTCTTGTTTGGCCCCAGCCATATGACCAAAGCTTTCACTTTGCAACCTGTGGTTTCCAGAACATCATACACATGGGGCTTTTGGCTTCCCAGGATGTGCTTTCTCCAGACTCAAATGTGGTTCAGGTCTTCACACAAATGCCCTTTCCTTAATGAGCCTTTCCTGTCTCAAATAAAGCTGCACACTGCACCCCAACTCCCAGCACCGCCCTTCCCTTTCCAGGCTTGATTTTTCTTCATAGAACTTTCTACCCCACTTCCTTGGAGGCAGTAGGCTGTGGTGGTTGAGGTCCTAGAAGGTTCTGAGTTCAAGGCTGCACTGTGTCACCTACCAGATATTCAAGAAGAAATCTGTTTTTCGCCTTTCTCATCTGTGGAACAGGAATAATAATGGCACCTACCTCACTAGATGGTTGGCTTAGCATGTATGTATGCATGTATTTATTTATTTATTGTCTTTTTTGACAGAGTCTTGGTATGCAGTTCAGACAGGCCTTGAGCTTACTTTGTAGCCCAGGCTGTTCTCGAACTCGCAAAAATCCACCTGCCTCAGCTTTTCAAGTGCTGGGATTACAGGCGTGTCCCACCACGCCCAGCTGGTTTAGGATTTATAAAGTGCTGAGAACTACAACTAGAAACTATTAAGCTCTACTAAACTCTCCATGGTTAGCTAACACAGTATAGGTCTCTTCTATCTTATTGATTACACTTCCCCCACCGGAATGCCAGTTCCACAGGGCTGGGCTTTTACCTGCTCTGCACACTGTCACAGACAGTGCCTCACACACAGCTGGCTCTCACTATATATTCACAGAATGATAGGACATTGTGCTCTGTTGGATTCTCAAGAGTCAGTAAGGAAAACTTACTATAATTGTTTTAATTTAACAGCATGCATATGAACAACAACCAGGCTTCTCCTATTGCAGACACTGGCACCGGCCTAGAGAAATTTGTGTTAATCATTCACAGGCAAACTTCTGTCAGCTTGTTTTGGAAAACCACAGAAAGACTCTGGCCTGCTAGGTGGGCATTGATTCTATTTTAGTACTAAATCAGTAGCTATTAAAAATCGTTTTTCTTTGATATAGAGGAACTGAGGTGATCTAGGCCTGCACCAAAACAGTGTGCTCTTTGTTTTCTGACTGGAATATTCTTTATGGTGCCATTAAGGACAGTAAATACGGGGAGTCTGGGACCCTTGGTGAAATGGGCTCATTTATGGGACACTGCGATTATTCTGCACCCTCTCATGGGCTCAGGAACAGATTCAGGGAGACAAACTCAAGAATTCATATCTCTTAGTGAGACCCTGTCTCATGAAGCAAACAAAAAACATATCCAGGGGTTAAAGATGTACTCACTCAATGCAAAGGTCCTGGGTTCAATCCCCAGTACAGAGTGGGAGCGTGGGGGATTCAGCTCTCAAAATTCCTTGAGATAGCACTGTTTTGGTGGCTGTAACTGGTTTTCGCTTATTTGTCTTGGGGGGCTCAGACTACTATTTCTGGTGTGCAATCAGGTGAAGATGAGGTGCTAGAGCTCTAAGTTAGGCAGTAGTCTTAAACCCTTGAGTTCTGCCTCTTCCATTCTGAGAGGAAACAGTTTCTGAATAGAGTGATGGCTCACCCAGTCCAGCTGTCACCACTGTGCCCAAGAACCAGCGCCTTGGGGTGCACTTTCTTCCCCAGTGGCCGCCACTCCCAGCCGGCCGCGCCCGCACGCGTCACGGTGAGCACACCGAACAGGTTCGCCTGGCTAGACGGTGGCTGAGCTGTCTGCGGGGAAGTCCAGTCATGCACACGCCCGCGATGGAGAGCCCGGTGACGCCAGGACCAGGAGGCGGCGACGGCTTTGCTTTGCCCTGGCTTCAAACAAATACCTAACTGCACAGAGACCATAACCGAGTGCATGGGCCCCCTCTAGCCCGCTCTTACTGTCACATCTGTAATACTACACTCTGGTTTTTTTTGTGGCACCGGGGATTGAACAACCTCACGTCTGCCAGGCAGGCGCTTAAGCCACTGAACCAAACTCCTGGCCCTAGTTTTTTTGAGGCAGGGTCGCACTACAACTCACAACGCTCCTCCTACCTCAGCCTCCCGAGTGCTGGGATTAAAGGCGTGTGCCACCATGCCCGGCCCTACACTCTGCTTTTAAGAGGACCCCCAAGTTGTATCAACTTTAGACCCCACAATAGTAGTCTGCCCTGACTGCTAAATACTGTGTCCTGGTTCGTGAACCATCATGTGACTATCCCCATGGGGCTGAGCGCTTCCCACTTGCAGGAAATGCAGGCCAGGCTGAGAGATGGACCCCAGCGCACAAAGCTAAGAAGTCCGTGAACTGTGGCACTTGGGAGAGCCTAAGGTTTCACTGAACTTCTTTTGATGTCTTTACGTATATTTATTGGTTTTCCTCATTTTATATGCAGCGCCCCCCCCACCAAGGTTGGCTTTTATTTTCTTCTTACAGAACAGTTCAGAGTAAAGTGACCAAATTCTAGTGTAAAAGCGAAGCACACATGCACATGCGCACTCGCACACATACACACACGCACACGCACCTCTTTGCCCCAAGACTATCTTCACTAAACACAGGTTTTGAGCTCCTTTTGTTTTTGGAAGGAAATGACTAGTGAAATGTGGTAGTTGGAATCTGTTAATTTGCATCAGTCTTGAAGAAGGGAAGCAAGATTAGGGAAGTTTTGGGTAAATCAGCCTTGTGTTGCTGGTCGAAATGATTAACCATGGCTGCGTGCTCAGGAAGGCACAGGGTCTGTCTAGCAAAGGATAACCACAGGTGTGGCTTCACCACAGACTACTACCAATGGTGTGGTAACTGCTTTTGGTCTCAGTGTGGCAAAGTAGTGAGCACTTTGAATAATCCAAAACTTGCCATTTGTTACTGGTCTTAGAGATAGTAGGATCATTCTGTAGCCAACAATAGCCGAGCAAAGTGACCAATAATTGATCAAAAACTGGAAGCTGAAAAATGAGCACCAGTGGCATAGTCTCCCTAAAATTGGAGACCATAGGGCTGGGGCTCCAGCCCACCTTTAACACAGAGACATGGACCCCAGGAAACCCTGGAAACCTCAGCTTCTCAGCTGTAGTTCACTGAATCTCATCCATACATTGTCACATTTGAATCACTGTCCCCAAGCCCATTTTCCAAATCTTACTCTCTCCAACACAGCTAAAAACATGTCCCTTCATACAAATACAATTTGTCCTTCACCTGCTTCCTATAATGAACAGGCCTGAGCATTCATTTTGTATGTAATATATATATGTTCTATGGATGTTTGCCAACATGCTCATGTATTCCCATTTTATGGAAATATGTCTTTTTCTAATTTTCTTTGTACTGTTCTTTATATTTTGTTTTTTAGTTGCCTTTCCTATTTAAATGAGTTTCTAGGTTGCTTGTGTCACAATGTAATTCCCATGGGTACCAGTACCAGGTGGTCTACAAAAGCAAAATATTTGTCAATAATGCATAAAAACAACAGTCATCAATGAGGCAAGGATAAGCCATGTAGGGCCGGGGGTTTAGCTCAGCAGCACAAGCACCTGCCTGGCAAGTGCGAGGTCATGAGCTTGATCCTGGGTACCAAAAAAATAAAAAAGAATAGGCCATGTCCCCTAAAGATCATGACCCTTGAGTTCAATCCCTGGTGCTGCAAAAACAAACAAAAACTTTAGCCTAAGATCATGACCCTACTGAACAATCTGTTTTAAAATGTAACACCATTGTTGAGAGCTCTTGCATTCATTTGATCAACTTGTTTTGTTGTTCCTTATAGAAATAACTGGTTCCAGGACTGGGGCATGGAAAGCTCAAGATTAGCCTGAAATGTCTTGATGTGCCAAAAATAAGACAATGCTTAAAGAATGAAGGTTATCTATCAAAAGATCTTAAGGTCCAGCTTTACAATACTCCAGTGGACTAAATAACGATAATTAAGAAACAGAACAAATATCAAAACATCATGATCCATTAAGTAAACTCCATGAATCTCAAATAATATAAATAACTGTAAGTAAATAAATAGGCGAGAAGGAAAAAGTTCTTGTTTAGAGGATAAAATCAAATAATAAATATAGAAAGAATGATGATGAATTAGAAAATCTCCATTTGGCAGCCATCATCAATACTAAAACTAGTGGGTAAAAATGTGAGAAGTAACAGTATGTCTCATCACAAAATACTTACAAAGGCTAACAGAGCACGGCTATAATGGAGAGAGACCTGGAGGGTATTACTTTGATTGAGTACCATGGCTAACATTGCCAGTAATGAATTCTGTGGCTTCTGGCTTAGTGTGTCACTGAAAAAAATTCAGCATCATTTCTATGACCTCCCTGCTGAAAGTGTGTAATCTGAATCCAACAGAGAAAAGACATCAGACAAACAAAATTGAGAAATGTTCTTTAAAATAACTTCCTGTATTACGCTAAAATATCAGCAAAATACACAGACCAGGAGATGGTCCAGATTAAAGGAAATAAAGGAGATGTGACAGCTAAATACAACACACCATCCTGGATTTTCTTTTGCTACAAAGGATATTGTTGAGACAAATGGCACATTAGCTTTCTATGGTAGACATAATAAATGAACTAACAATTGGTAGTTTATGAGAACACAGATTTATTATCTTATGGATCTAAAGGTTAGACAAGATACGGGTCTCAGCCGGGCGTGGTGGCGCACGCCTTTAATCCCAGCACTCGGGAGGCTGAGGTAGGAGGAGCGTTGTGAGTTCGAGGCCAGCTTGGGCTACAACGTGAGAACAAGGCCGGCCTGAGCTACACAGTGTGACCCTGCCTCAAAAAACCAGGGCCGGGAGTTTGGCTCACTGACTTAAGTGCCTGTCTGGTAGGTGTGAGGTTGTGAGTTCAATCCCCGGTACCACAAAAAAAAAATAAATAAAAAAAGATACGGGTCTCCCTGTGCCGAAATAAAGGTGTAAGGAGGGCCAAGTTCTTTCTGGAATCTCTAAGGAAAAATCCATTCCCTAGTTTTTTCAGTTTTCATCGGCCTCACATTCCTCCTGTCTTCCCCCAAACTGGGGATTGAACCTAGGGCCTTCACACTGAGCTACAGCTACAGCTGTTTTTATTTAGAGACGACTTCTTGCTAAACTGCCCAAGCAAGACTCACATTTGTGATCCTCCTGCTTCGGTCTCCAAGAGCGCTGGGATCACAGGCCTGGTCACCGTCCCTGGCTTGGCCCACGTTCCTGGACTCACCCGCTCCTGCTCCATCCAGTTTACAAAGGTGGGCAGAGTTCTCATCCTGCTCCTGGGATTACACTGGGTTTATTTACCCAGATAGTCCAAAATAAGTTCCTATTTTCAGATCAGCTGATTAGCAATTTAATGATGCCACTAACATTAATCTTCCTTCGCCATATTAACCTAAAATATTCACAGATTCTAGGGATTAAAATTTGGCCTGGAATGTGTGTGTGTGCATTGTTCTTCCTACCACAAATAGTAAAATCTGACTAATGATACCAATCAATACTTACAATAAGTATTGTACCAATCAAATTTCCTTATCTTAAAAATTATGCTGGAGTAATGTAAGAAAGTTCTCAGTCCTTACAGAATATACTTAAAATATGTATGGATAAAAAGACGTTGCTTCTGAATTTAAAACAGTCCTGGCAGATGATATAGCTCAGCTGCACGGCACCTATCTGGCAAGTACAAGGTCCTGAGTTCGATTCCTGGTACCAAAAATCAATCAATCAATGATCAATCAATCAATTGATCAAACAGTTCCGGTCCCTGTTGCTCCATTTCAAGACAGTCAAAATATTAACATTTGGGGAATCTGGACAAAACAAATCTGGGAATTTTTTGGTGTTATTTCTTGTAAGTCTGAAATTTCATAATAAAAATTTAAAACAATCCTTCTAAATAAGTTTTCTATGTCTGAGAAATATTAGAAGTCGCGCACATTGAGAAAGGCATGTTTATTCAGATGGATATCTTTAAATATCCTTCTGAAACGTAAGACTATTTTAGCAAGTTGTGTAAAGACATTTTTTGCAATTAACTAAATTATATGCTGCAAAATCTTGAGCCCGTATTTTGGACTCCATACTGCTGTAGTCCTATAACCTGGGTATTAAAGTTGAATATTCTCATTTTCTGTTATAAAACTCAATCTTCAAAAATGGCCTTGTAAAGGAAGGTATTTAAAAGTAGGCAAGCTGGGTGTGGTGGTGCATGTCTATAGTACCAGCACTCTCAGTTTGGTGCAAGTTCAAGGTCAGCCTGAACTACACAGTGAGACCCTGTCTCAAAAAGAAACAAAGAAGGCAAAAGACTGTTAGTCAATGGTATTGCACCATGTGATATCTCAATTTAGACAAATGTACCATCGTTCACAGTTACGTCAGATGGGAATGTTAGGAAGCTGGGGGCAGAGTACCTGGAAACTCCCTGTCTCTAGAACTCTATTGTAAGCCCAAAATTAGGTCAAAACAAAAAGTTTGGGGCCAGGGATGTAACTCAGTATCACAGCACCTGCCTGGCAAGGGCAAGGTCCTGGGTTTGATTCCAAGTACCAAAAAACAAACAAACAAAAAAAATTAGAGCAAAAAAAGCCTTGAATATAAAACAATCTCATTCAAAAAGTGCTATGGCAGGCCAAGGATATAGCTCAGTGGTATGGCGCCTGCCTGGCCAGCAAGGTCCCGAGTTTGAATCCTGGTACAAAAAAGTGCTGTGGCAAATAGAACTTATTCAAAAGAATGAAATTCTCAAAACTGGTGAAAGTTATGAAAAACGAAAGGAATAGGAAGAAAAATGGTGCAGAAATACCCAGTGGAGTTAAATCTCAGGTGAGTTCCTCAGGAGGCGGAATTCCCTGGGTGACCTGGCCTTGTAAACGTCCCTGAGCCTCAGCAAAGGAAAGAGGAGGGGTGGGGTGCTGGGGGAGTCAAGGGGCAGGAGCTGAGTGAAGGGTGTGGGGGGCAGGTTCCAGCAATATTCCGCCACTAGTAATTCTGCCCTGCAATCTCCAAAGGAGGGGTTTGTGGCAATTTATGAAAAACTACAAATGTCTGATAGTTTTTAAAAAGAAAATGGACCAAGAAAGGGCAACTGGTAAACCAGGGGAAGGCTGTTGGAGAACTCCCATCTTGGTTAGATACTCAGCTCAAATGAGGCACAAATGCAAGGAAGCATTCGTGAAGCCACTTTTGAAAACATAGAGCCATCTTGATAGTGCCCATCCTCCCAAGGGGCCTTAATGAAGGCAGCCCATCTGAGATCCTTGTGGCAAAGCTCACCCCACTGCCAAGGCTGCTCCTCTGAGTCAGTGCAGCCCAGCCCAGCAGAGACAGAGCACAGAGCACTGTCTGGGGCGGTGGAGGGAGGAAGACAGCAAGCCACGACATCAACTCTGACCACGCTCAACAGGTAATCATGGAAACCATAGCTTTGCCTCCTGCACCTTTACCTTGGATGCTAGCTCAGCAGCCCAGAAACATGTAATCCACGGTGGGACAGCCCATCTCCCAGACAGCTCTGCTCAGGGCTGAGCTGGTGCTTACGTGGCACAAAACCCCACTTAGAGGCCACAGGGGGAGGGGAAGACCCTATAGAAAAGGTGGCTGAGGTCGGCTGTGGAAAAGAGCAGGGAGAATTGGGACTGTGTATCTTAGAAGTCAGGCACAGAATATCCAGAGGTTGCATTAGAAATTTTCGACTCTAACCAAATCAGTACACAACAAATTTGATGGTTGCTTTTAGTCACTCAGTGAAGTAGGATTTTTGTATGAGGGCAGACCTCATAGAATGAGCCGCAAAAGCAGTGGTGTGAGGTTGAAGTAGAACTGTTATTAGCTATGGGGGGAAAGCACATTGGAAGGATAAGGGGGTGGTTCTCAAAGGTTTGACACTTAAACTCATTCAGACTTACTTGTGGGAACAATGATGTAACAGAAGTCCCTCCACCCGCTGTGGGTTTTTTCCCCAGTACTGGTGGGGACTGAACCCAGAGCATTCACATTGAACTACATCCCTCAACTCTTCTTTATTTTCAGACGAGTTCTCATTAAACTGTTAAATTGCCCAGGCTGGGCTAGAATTTGTAATCCTCCTGCCTCAGCCTCCCAGAGTACTGGAACTATAGCATGTGCCACTGCACCCTTAAAAAGGTTACATTGTTTTTTTCTTCTTTTGAGACAGGGACAGGGTCTCACTATGTAGTTGAGGTTAGCCTTGAACTATGTAGCCCTGGCCTGGAACTTAGATCCTCCTGCCTCAACCTCCTGAATGCTGGGATTACAGGTATGCACCACCACACCCAACGAAGGTTATATTCGCAAAAGGCCCGCTGCTCAACTTTTTATACAAGCGAACACAAACTATACTGAAAGTCATATTTAATACTTGTATGGTCTATTTTCATTACAAGGCTTATAAATAACTGATGAGTTGAAATGTACTAGGCTCATTCCCAAAAGCTACAGAAGGGATAAATGTGGACTGGGCTACAGAAGGGGCCAAACCTGTAAATGCAAATGTCTAGCAGGAGAGGAGTACAGTGTGAAGCTAGGAGCTAGAGCAGGCCTATAGACCAGGTTGTACTAGCTGGTTGCAGTGCATGGTGTGTACTGTGCATTTTAGTGCAAGACAATGGTTTTGTTTATTGTCCTGCAAACAAGAGGCCAACTGACGCCCAGGTGGGAGTGTTGCAGGAGCAGCATGGTGTGGGAAGGTGAGCGCACAGGTAAGTGTGCATAAGCCTCCCTCGGCTCACGGGAGAAACAGGTATGGGAGGAAGGCCGAGTGTTTCCGTACCATCTAGACATCTAGGTGACTACTGTTGGCCTCCCAGCTTCCAGGATGTGCTCAAAGTAATACAGACCCCAGCCTTCAAGGTGGGCAAGACTGACAAGTGTACATACGAAGACATGCCTGAGGGCCAGGCCAGAAGGGTGGCACGTGCCCAAAGGACTGGCACACTCCAACACAGATGGTACTTGAGGTTGCACTGCTCTGGGTAAAGAAAGAACATTCTAGACAGAGAGAAAAGTTAAAGCAAACACAAGCGTCACAACAGGTTTGTTCTGTTTTTGTTTTTGGTGCTGGAGGTCAAACCCAGGACCTCATACACACTAGGCAAGTGTGCTACCATTGAGTCACAGTCCCAGGCCACATGACAGCTTTTACAGTTTGAATTCAGATCAGACTTTTTTTTTTTTTTTAATTTCTCCTTTCCTAAGCATGAACTTGACTTTTGTTATTACTCACTAGTGCAGACTGGTATACCTGCTCTAGGAGACTCAATACAAACATAAGGCACCATAGCTGTTCACAGCTCTCCAGAACTACAGCAGCATCTGCGAGATCTTTTACTTACCAGAAAGGTTATTTTTCACTCTAACCTTTGATACTTCGTTTAAACCTGCTTGGAGTGAACAGACACAACTATCTGCTATTTCTAATTCTCTCATTTCTGCTTCCCTAAGTCATGGCCCTGGAGGGATTGATCTTTCTTGGGCTAGGTCCTCTGCTTCTGCTTTTCTATCTCATGCTCCTGCTGGGTGCCAGGGGTCTTTTCTGGGCATTCCATTTCGAGGTTAATGAAAGTGGAATTTGTGAGTTGATTTATCAAGTGGTTAGAACGCTTATTCAAAGAGTAAACATTTAGGAGAGTGTCAAATCAGATTATGCTGGCAGCAACTTTTGAGAACATTGACTCTAAAATGAGATGTATTGGGAACGATTTTAAAAACTCCAACTCATCACCCTCACACAGTAAACTATATAGGGTTTATTTATATTTGCATCTCAACTGGATCCTACAAATTGGGTGGGTGGGGACTATGCAGGTATAGGTTCAAAACAGGCTAAGAAAGCTAGTAGCTAGTGCCCTCTAAAGCTTTTCCCAAGAAAGTCCAATTAGAAAAGAGTTCAGATTCTTTACCAGTACCATGGTTATCAATAATTTAAAAGACCAAGAAGGTGACATGGAATCCACAGGGACTTAGGGCAGTAAGTAGAGCTCCCAAGAGTAGAGGGAAGGCCTTTGCAGGTCCAGAGCCTTCCTGCCTTCTCTGGCTCCAAAACACATCTCAGTTGCTTCAGGCTGGAGCAGAGCACTGAGCTGAGCAGGCCTGACTTCACAGCCCTTTGCTTACTTTTCCCTTTGATTCCATCCAGAGATTTATGAGTATTTCTCATCTGAAGAAAATGCCTTCAGCTGAAGATGTGCATACTGAGATAAAGATGACGTTTTGCATGCTTCTGCTAATCCAACAAGCCCGAATCAGTGAAAAATAGTTCTCAGTCATTATTAATCAAATACAATATTGAGACCACATCAGGGGTCCAGTAAACTCCAGCGTGGAGATCTGTGGCCTGTTTTTCAGATAGGTTTATTAGAATACAGTGAGATTTATTTGTTTCTATATGGGCCAAGCCTGCTTTTGTGCTACATGAGCAGAGCTGAGAAACTATAACTGAGAATGTATCTGCAAAGCCTAAAATGCTTACTGTGTAGTTCTTTACAAGTTTCCCAACTTCTGGGTTATATCGAAGTATCCCAATTTGATGAAAGTTAAAAAAAAAAAGTTATTCTCAAGAAAAAAAAAAAAGTCACCCAAAGACACTATTAAGCATCTGTCTATTCATTATACTTTTAGAACAAATACCTTATGTCCCCAGTCCCACACTCAGGCCACACCAAATATAAAGGGTTACAAATATTCAGATTTTATTATAAATAAAATACTGGTTTTTTAAAACATAAAAAAATGCCAAGTGTTGCATTTTATTAAACACCCTGGAGAGCAAGACTGCAGAAGTTAAGGCAAACAGCTAAAGTGAAGGCACATATAAAAGGGCCACAGTTGGAATCAAAAGGAAAAATTCCAGGGAAAAATAACAGTATTCCCTGTGACACCCAGCATTCTGCAGCAGCCACTGTCAATTTTATTACACAAAATACAGATAACTGGAGCTGTACAATAAAATAATGGCTATATTGCAGGACTGTCGTTAAGGCATCATTTTGTAAAGAATTTTCATTTTAAAAATAAAAGTCTGTTTAAAAATATACTACACAGATGGAAAAGAAAAGAAAAAAACTCAAATAAAAAAGCCCCACCAAGGACTAAGACTTGCTCGAACATCCTTGGCAGTCTATTTTTAATCGTTTTCCTGCAACTAGGACCAAAAAAGATGTTAGGATATGGCCACTTAATAAGAGGACCTAGCCTGGAAACATCAGTGTAAAAACTTGGCAAGAAACAGCCGCACCCCCTGTGAGAGCACAAGAGGCAGGAGAGATGTGAGTGAAAATCTAAGGGTATGCCAGCTCAAAACTTTGATGCACCCCAAGGACATCAGATCTGTGGACACCACCTCTCCCCATCTATCCAGCAGTTAGCACTTGCTTGATGCCCTGAAAGTACAAAGTCATGCCACATTCCCTTATAAAATTGGCTCAAAGAATTCCCAGAAAAGGCATTTCCAGCTCATTCCTTGCTAGAGCCACAGTGGTGTCAAAGAGCCCCTTGGCAAAGTCTCCTGATCATGCTGCACTCTTTCAAGCTGGCATTCCCGCTCCGGCACAGGCACTGCAAGCAATGTGGGGCCATGGCTTAGGACCATCAGGACCCCAGCGGAAGATGTCCTGAGTCAGGGTAAGGAGGAGAGCAGGTTGATACTCATGTTAGACAGTGGACATGCTGCAAATACAAGGCAGAGAACAAAGTACAGTAGAAACGATGCGATCAGAGCTCCAGATGGAAGGGAAGGCGGTATAGAGGTATACTGTGCTAGTGAAGAGGGGAAATCAAGCCAAGAAGTGAACAGACAGTGCCATTCTAGAAATAGGAGCAAGTATATTTACATAAATTCCTTACTCTATAATCATGATAAAACAAAAAACAAAAACAAAAAAAAACCATTCACACAAAAATATAAATTTGAAATAATTAATAGCACCAGTGTGTCAGATAATAGCTTCTTTCCCCCGCTACGCAAAGTACAAAGTTGCATAGTGTTAAAGGCTATATATGAATCTCAAAGGCGGGTTGGTAGGAGAAAAGGGGGTGTGTGGCAGGGATCTGTCACACTGTGGTCTTACAAGAAAACCACAGAGCTGAGGACTAAAGGTTGAGAAGCCCACTAGGAAACTCCACATAAGGTTCTTCCTCTGCATGTGGAGGAAAGGGTTAGAGTGGGTTGCTTCACAAAGTGCAGGGACTAGATGGTGTCGGCAGCTGTGTGAAATACCGAGTGCAAGCATTTGCCACCAGGACTTGGCAAACAAAGTGTGTGAGGAATTCCAGAAGAAAACTGGAGCTAAGGGTCAAACATTTCTCTCTCTCCAATAGAAGGGAAAAAGGCCTAACTGAGATCTGGACACTACAACTTACGCCTGTTTGATTCCTTTGTTCGAAAAGACTGGGACATTTGTTTTTGTTTGTCCAGATCTTAGGGAACAACTGTTCCCTCACAAATATTTTAATACTAGTTCCAAGACTAACATACTTGGAAAAAAAAAATTCCCACCTAAGAATTAATGTTGGAAAAAATTTTAGTGGTTATCATATATCCCTGTTGTTTCTTCTGTGTAACTTTCATTTATCAGAATATTAAAAGATGTCTACTGGTCTAGTGGTGCGTGTAAGCTGCCCAACCAGATTTAAATTGTCAGCTGCCCAAAGATCTGAAAAAAGTTCATCCTCCTAGTCAATTATGAATATATGAGAAAATCTTCAGTTGACTTCTGCCAGGTTCTCCTGGAGACTCTCATACATCATTGCGCTCTTACCCGCAGATGGCTCAGTGTCCTAAACTCAAAACAGCTAGCATGACTGATGGATGGCTACTGACATTCTAATGACCAATACCTTTGGCACAGATGTTTATTTCCTTTTGCTTAAAAGGAGGAGGGCAGAAGATGCAAATGCATTTTCTTTATCCATGGACTGGGTATACTGGCCATCGCAATGCTACGATGAGTAGCCAAACTTTTCCTTCATAGAAACAAGGGTACTGAGACTGAGGAAGTTCTGCTGGTATCGATGCGAGACGGGCAGGCTGCCTGCTCTTCCCTGGCACATGCAGGTTCACAGGAAATGTTTACGCCACTGCAGGATGCCATGTCCTCACGCAAGTCAGGAGGGAAAGTGTGGGTAAGGTAGCGACATTAGTGGAAGAGACTTTATTATAGATAAAACCCTTTGTTCCCGGTTCAGGATGTGTAACTTGCTTCTCTTTAAACTCTGTGACTTTTCCTGGTTCGAAAGGACAGTGATGGAGAGCAGCAGAGAAGTGGGGGTCTGAAAAATGTCATCTTTGTGTCAAGGCACTCTGTGGCCTCACAAGTGCCCCCCTGTCAGGGGATGCTGCCTTCCGGCTCTCCCAAGGCTAGGGCTTCTCGATGGACGGGGTGTTGAAACAGCCGGATGGTAAGGTCTTCTTGATGTCCTCCAGGTTGCGAATGTCCTTCATGATCTCCTCGATATCTCGGTTATAGTCCATGATGGCAGCCTCCTGTTTCTTGGCTTCATTCTCCAGGTCTGACACTTTCCTATCAAGATCATTGACCTTCATTTCATCTTTGGCTTTGCTCAAGGTTCCTTCAATCTCATTTATCTTATTTAGGTCCACTGTGTCCAGCTGCCCTGTAGAGCGAGAAGGGAAAGATGCATTCAGTAAGAACATCACTTCATAAGAACTACCATTAGCTTTTCTAAAAACTAAGCCAGCAGCTGCCAAGACATGAAAACTGCCCTGCCTTGCAGGTGGCTGTTGTATACCAGGGCATAAACAATATAAAGAAGGCACACACTGGGGGAAGGTCAGAGCATAGCATTAATACTGGGCCTAGATTTTTTTTCCCCCCTGAGAAAATGGTTTTAAAGAATGTTTTCTAAATGCACAGCTACAGTGTTCTAGACCTTTAGCTTCCCTTGTGCTTCTGAAGGTCACTGGTGACATTTCATTACTTTCAGGTTTATCTGTGTAATCTGTATGTCACTTTAGTGCCTTCTAAAGAACAAAAAAACCTCTTAAGATAGAATCCTGAGCCCTTAGCTCTTAGAGTTCAGGCAAGATGGGCTGGTTTTAGGAGTTACTTTCTCATTTGAGTAATGAAGCTCTACTGGGAATCTTCTAATGGAAAATGACCAAGGTTGAAATGCTGAAGTAACTTCAGCAAACCTTTACTTTTAAAAAGTAGCGAAAACAGAAGTTCTTTGGAAAGAAATTTCTCCACAATAAACAAAAGCAGATACAACCAACAGCGCTTCATACATATTTCACTTGATAAATATTCCTAAGATTATTTTACCTTGGTAGTTTTCAGAGGTTAAATAATTTGCTAAACTTTGCATAACCTATAGTCAACAAAGCAGTCTCACTTAAGTCTGATTAATTATAAAATCCTGCTCTTCTCGCTTATTTTCAGTTTAGATCCATCTGCTCATAAATAATTTATTATTCTTGACATTTGAGACAGATAAATATCTCCCACCTAAGAAAAAACTCCACCAAACAAAACACCCCAATCTTTAGCAGCTGTGTCTAACCTGTAATCTGCCTTTTTTGAGTGAAAAACAATTGTCATATAAAACATATAAAATGGTTAATGTACATAAATAACAAAACTTCCTTTAAATATTTATTACAACATTCTTAAAAAAGAGGTCTAGAAAATTATAATGTCTTGCTACAAAGAGTCCTGCCTAGAGTATTATTACCTTATTGTGGAATCTGGTAAAAGTGTATCTGTCCTAAAATAAACCCTGCTCCCTATCCTAAAAGAATGTTTTAGTATGCTTACATTTCCTTGAAAAATGAAGGTCTTTTTCTCTTTGCACATAAAAGCTTTCACCTAATCAAATTGTCCTTTAGTAAGCAAATAAAGAGAATTCCTGGCAATGAAATCATGGTCATGTAAAAGTATTTTTATTCTATCACTGAAATCCTTTTCTTTAAATCCCTAAAACATGCTCTTAGGACGAGCTAAAATAAATTATTGTTTAAATGGTCCATGAACCTGGACCACAAATAAACCCCATTAGCCAGCAACTTATATTCAAAACATGAAGACAGCCCTGAGAGCATGGGGTTCCACCTAGGGCAGCGTCTATGAGAGGCACCTCGTAAGTTCTTGTACAATAATACAACTTAAAGTCATGGTTCAGTTCACTCTCTGAAGCTGCGGAACATATGAAAACTGTAATAATTCAAGTCTTTCTTGAAGGTCCTACCATGCAAGTCACATACTTATTTTATAAGGCATTTATTCATCTGTTTATTTCAGTGGTAGGAGGTTTGAGACAGGTTCTCATATGCAGTTCAGGCTGGCCTCAACTCACTATGTAGCCCAGGCTGGCCTTGAACTCATGGTAATCCTCCTGCCTCAGTCTCCCTAGTGCTGGAATTATAGGCATAGGTAATAATGCCTATCTTATAAGACAATTTTAAATAAGCAAGAGGTAAAAGAAATGTTAGTAATTTGATGAATCACTTTAAAGGGATTCACATCCTAATCTTCCTTTGAATCAACTACATCAGATCCCAGGAACGGCACAAAGGATACAGAGACTGACCAAACTGACCCTATGGCCACTTACCCAGCTGCTCTAAGAGGTCATTAATCATGCTGAGGAGGCTGTTGACGGAGTTTTTGGCCTTTCTGGCATTGATCTCAGCTTCCTGAGCAGCCTGTGATGCCTGTAAGGAAAAAGGCATAAATGATGCAAATAGTTCTGACTCTATCCATCTTCTTTGACTATTTTTCCTACAGTGAGCCCACAAATCTAACTTCCAGATGCTTTTCCCTTTTCCAACTCATGAAGTTATAAGCTCTGAGAGCAGAGTTTTGTTTTTCGGGGGTGTATTTTTAGGTTAAGGATGCTGCCATTCCTCCTTTATGGAACAGTCATAAACAATCAGTATGCCAAAACTATTTGTCTTAAAAAAAAAAAAAACAATAATGTCTCCTTTTTCTACTTTTACATAAGAAGACATGGAGGTGGATCCATAATAAAATCCACCAAGCAGAAATGACTTATTTTATAAGGATGAATTTTAGAACTGAAAACAGGTCCTTCAAGACATTCTTAGGGATCTGATTACTAGAAATGTCCTATACTTGGAAAATTTTCATAAACAAGTAAACTTCTCATGTAAATTCCCTCTCTACTTGAAACCACCTAGCAACAACCCTTCGTTCCCCGGCGACTCATTTATCGGGCTGATATAATTTGTAATTTCAAACTCAACCAAAGGTAAATATATTTGGGAAAATTCCACGAAACCTGAACAAACACACTGTGCATGAGTCACCAGGAAACAGCAGTGGAAGAGGAAATGTCTAAACATCAGAAACCAGATGCTCCTCCAAGGAAACCCAGTCAGGATACAAATGAGTGGCTCTGAGCTCCCTACCACACCACCATTTCCCCTAGATTTGAGGTCAAGACAACATAAGCATTTTGGGATCAAAACAATGTGAAAATGTTAAAGAGAAAAAGAAAGGGAGGCAAAAAGCCTTCATGAGTGAACGACTGGTCTCTGTTCCCACGGCAGCTGTGCCTCCGGGGCCAGCGCGGGCTCCCCGAGACTGCATTGGGAAAGCGGGACAGGACCCTGCCAGCGTCTCAGCAGCGACTTGGATGTGTTCAGCCTGTGGATCCCAGGCTCTGAGAACAACCACAACCTTCATGCTCTGGACTAAAACAATGTTAAAGACTTGAACAGTGCTGGTAGAAGGCTCTCCTTTCCAAGTGTACAGTTGTACCCTCTTTTTCTGTCTGTTTTTTTTTTTTTTTTTTTTTTTTGGTACCGGGGATCAAACTTGCGACCTTGTGCTTGCCAGGCAGGTGTTTATGTCACTGAGCCATATCCCCAGTCCCTAACCTTTCAGAATTGACATAAATACCAATAGGATAGCGTAGGTGAGGGTGGCATATGCTCCTTAGAAGTTATTTACCAAAAGTCAAAAAAAAGGACAGATTTTCTATTGCTTGAATTAAAAATTCTATTCGTTTCTGAAGTTCATGAAGAACATATAATTTTCTTTCAAGAGACTCTAAATGTAACATTTTCATAAACATATTAAAAATGAAATCCATAGACTCTTGGCACATATGAAAACTATCTATTTTTCCTTCACGGGAATTTCCACTTGAGCTACACTGTGTCACAGAAAATGAAGGCAATCCAAACAAACGAAGAACCAAATGGATGACAAAAGGTGCTTGCACAGGAATGCTTCCCATTATCGCCTCCCCAAGCTGTGTCCTTCCTTTCCAACCCAAGGTCAGAATGATTCACTGTGAGGGTTTCTGTTTTTTTAACAGCAGAAAAGAAAGGGGCCTTTCTTCATACTGAAAGTATGTCATTCTGTGACAGTTACACTACACTAGAAGAGTTCTGTTATGACTCCATTAAAATCTTTCAAAAGCCAAAGATAGCAAAGAACAACAACAAAAAAATGGAACCTAGCTCTTGGGCCATGCATTCACAATTCAATAATGTGCTAGGCTTGATGGTACATGCTTATTATCCCAGTACTCAGGAGGCTGAGACAGGAGAATCACTGCAAGTTCAAGATCAGCCTGAGCTATATAATGAGTTCAAAGTCAGCCTGAAAGACATAATAAGATTCCCATATCAAAAAAAAAAAAAAACCAAAAACCAAAACAAAACAAAACACACAAAAAAACAACAATTTTGTTACAAAGAGTGTTACGTACACATTACCACAAAAAGTGAGTAGTTGAACTAGATTTAAGGTTGGTACATCTTGGTGATGTGGTACAGAAAATCATCTTCAAAAATGTCTTATACATAAGAAACTGGCCTTTGCCTTTAAGGAACAAATAGATGGAAAAACTATAAAGTAAATTAACTTGTCGTTATGTTCTCTTTTATTATCTTTTTATTTTATATGATTTATTACTTACCCATTTAAAAAATAAATACTTTTTTAAATGTCCTAAAACCTCAAGTGTGTAAAACAATATTTCGGTTTCAATTGACAGTAGCTTTGAGACAGGACAGCTGTGTGACAGAGACGCCTGATAGAAAAACCAAATTCTTCATTTTCTGTGTAAGCTACCACCCAAATCTTGACCAGAAAATGCAGTGGAAGACAGAAGTCCATGCACAGAAGACTTCTCGACAGGCTGGAGACCCCTGTCCTTGAACATCCTTCATTTCCACCCATGAGCAAATATGCCACGCCCCTTACCATGCCCGCCATCATCATGTCCTGGTCCGCGTCGTCCTGCTTTCTTTTCAGCTCTCCCTCTGCTTCCTGCAGCTGTCTCAACATATCGTTCACTTCATTATCCAGATCTGTAACTTCTGCGAAGGTCTGTTCCGCTTCTGCCTTGGTGCTGGTAGCATTCTAAGTACAAAGTAAGCACGTTGCAGATTTTAAAAAAGCTTTCCCTTGTTTCAAGTATGCATCTACTCCTTTTATAATTTTTCCCCTTTGATAATTTCTGAAATGGCTCAAGAAGCCAATCCAGAAAGAGTAGGAGAGTGATTTATACTATTTTATGACTTATTTGGGCTTCAAGTTAGTAACTACAGAAAATGATACCTAATGACACTGTTTAATATCTAATAATATAATGCTACCTAACATCACAGCATTTTATATTTTATAAAGCATTCACTTCTATATTCTTTTTTAATCTTTGAAATTACTTATTCTTACTATTGCCATTTTTCGTTGAGGTCACACAGCTAACAAATAACATTCTTTCACTTGGACAAGCTAGCCTGCTTCTTTGGGGCAGTTCACAATGTATGAAAGGCTACAATCCTGAAATAGGAGTATTTCATAAAATATTGTGTAATTAACCCCAAAGCAAACTAAGACATTTCTGTGATTTTTTTTTTTCTGTCTCTTTGAGACAGGTTTTCACTATGCAGTTCAGACTGGCCTTGAACTCGCAGCAATCCTCCTACCTTAGCCTTCCAAGTGTTGGGATTACAGGTACGTGCCACCGTGCCAGTATTTCTGTAATTCTAAAGCTAATTTTAGAACTGGCTCCAATCTCTCCTTTAAATAAAACAAGAAGATTGCTCTTTAAATATGAAGAGGCCAGCATAAATAAATGACTCTTCAAGATGAATGTGAAGAGCCCCAGCAGGGGCTACAGAAAGTGATACAGGAGGGGCTTGAGTAGGGCGGAGAGGGGTTTAAAAGTTGTGTATAGTACTCTACCTAAGACTAAAAAGAAAAGTCACCTGCCCGGATCCAAAAAGCATGTTCATCTAGGAAACACCTCATTTTTTGTAGAAAAGGGCCCTATGGCCCTTGAAACCTCACCTCTGCAATGACTCAGGCCCCACACTGAGACCCAGAACTTTTTAAGAGCCCTTTTACGCTTTCTCTTGCTCAGTTAATGTAGTTACCTGCTCTGTCTAAACACTATTTTTTTTCTTTTTTGTAGGTACCGGGGATCGAACTCATGACCTCACACTTGCCAGACAGGCGCTTGTGCCGCTGAGCTAACTCCCCGGCCTCCAAAGACTATTCAAAAAGCAAGAAGATGAGGCTCGGTGAAGATAGTTTTCCTGGAGCCGAGGTGGCACAGCGAGGGCTCGGGGCGGGGGCGGAGCGCGCACCTTCTGGACGGCGCTCGCGATCCTCTCCGCCTCGTGGGCCTTGTTCTTGGCCTCAGTGGCGTCCGCCGCGGCGCTGCCCAGCGCCAGCCGCGCCTCCCGCGTCTTCTCGTCGGCTTCCGCGATGGTCCGGTCGATGGCGGGAATCCGCTTCAGCGCCTCCTCTGCGGCCGTCTTGTTATCGTTCACGCGTCGGTCAAAATCTACAAGGAGTTCAAGGTATGCACGCGCACTGAATTCCCGACAAGCGACCCAGGGAGCCTTTCAGGGGCGGCGCCTGGGTTGTTTCAGGAGCCAAGTCCAGGAGAAAAATGAAAACAGCCTGAACTGAAATTTTAGAAGAGCGAAAGCACGCGCACATCGCTGTGTGGAAGGTTTCCTGGGAGCAGTCTGCCGAACACCCGTTTGTTTCAGGAAAGAGAATTCTGAGCTAAAGGCTGAGGCAGGGTGAGTGTGCTGCTAATATCATCTGTGTGCGAGCCAAAGCTGCCGTTTAGCTCGCGTTCACGGTACGTCAGGCGCTGGGCTAAAGCCCTTATGTCCCTCTAATGCAGGCACTATATGTATCATTTTTATAAATGAGAAAAACTGACGGCTAAAGAGGTTTCTTTGTGCAGCAGGGATTTAAACTCAGGCCCACTGACACCAAAGCCCATACTTTCAATCACTACCCTATAACTCTTCCTAATTTATAGAACCTATGATTATTTGATCAGAGGTGAGTCCAGAGCTACTCAGTGAATCAGGCACATTTCTTTCCTATGTAGGGTGAAAGAAAAACAAAGAATTAAATGTCACTGCCAGAGAAAGGCTAACGATCTCCATTTACCAATGTGAAGTCAGCTGAACAGGCAGATTTTGATTACGTGACTTACTCCAACAAAAATAAAATGTCTCTTTGTGGTTTTCATACTGAAGTATATATAGGGGCAAAATGACATAAGCACTAGGATTTTCTTCAAAATACTTCAGCATAAAAAAGGAGGTTGGGACTGGGGATGTGGTTTTGTGGGGATGCAGAGTGCTTGCCTAGCATGTGCGAAGTGTTGAAGTGTGGTGAAAATCATGGTAACTGCTAAATCCAACAGGTACACAGGGTACCCTATTATCTTTCACTTTGTGTGTGCTTGGAGAGTATTATGCTAACACTAAAAACACATGGAAAGAAAGAAAAGAAAAGAAGGAGTGGAAGAAGCAAATGATGTACCCATTACTTGACGCTCTTGTACCTTTCAGGTTGTTGAGAATGTCATTGGCTTCCTGTAAGGTGTCCCGTCCCTTCTTAGCAGCTTCCTCAGCGAGAGCCTTGGCGGCATCCGCACGGGCTAGCAGCTGGTCGGCAGTCTGCAAAGGCATGGCGGGTCAGGAGACGAACCCTCTGAGGCCACCCCTGCCTGCTCCCGACACACAGGCCACCTCGGAGCGCTCTGAGTTGCTGTCTCCATGACTCTGGTGCCACGAGAGACACCACTTTACCACAGTGCTCTTGCTTGCCTCCAGAAAGGAAGCAATCTGAAAATCAGACCGACCTGCTGCTCAACTTTTCCACTCTCCAGAAGCTTCTTTACTTCCAGTTCCTTCCCACTCATGTCTTCTCTTAGGTCCTCATAATCCTTTAACTTCTGATCAATCAGACGATCGAGATCTGCAGCCTCTTTTTTAATTTTATTTGCTTCATTCTATGAAAAAGGAAATAAGATTATTACATTTTAAATTTAAAAAATGGATGAAAAGTAGCTTGGGAATGCTCTAACACTTAATGTTCAGTTGATATTTTTAAGAGAACCACACAGATAAAGATTTTTTAAAACTTTGTTTTTAAATCGAGGTATACTCTGTACGCAGTGAAATTCTGTGTTTACACATGGTTTGATGAGTTCTGACAAATATATTTACCTATGTTGCCAATACTTTGATCAAGACAAAGAATATTCCCATCACCCCCAAGCTTCCCTTGTATCCCTCTCCTGTCACCTGGCCCCTCCTTCCCTCCTGCAGTTGCCACTGTTCTGATGGTTATCACTGTAGAGCAGGCTTTAATTTCAAATACATGGAATGAGACAGTATGCATATATCTGAAGATATCTAAACTCTTAGGATGTCAAGTCAACACCTCACATATAGAAAGTGACATTTAGAAAGATACAGATAGTGAAAGATATAGATTGTGAAAGACAAAGTAAGACAGTAAATTTCAAGTCTAATTTTTAATGCAAAAATAAATTGTATTTATACAGAGTTTTGTAGAAGGAGACACGATTAGACTACAGATATGAAATAAAATGCTACCAACTTCCAAATGTTTGACCAGCCTCACAGCATCCTGATAGAGCTGTTTCATTTAAACCATCCTTTTCTTATTGCTTCCCAGGTCTCCAGCAGATGGGGGTCTGGGAGTAAGGGGTTACAGGCATTGTGCTCTAAGTTATTCCAATATATTATAATTTGGGTCATATGGAAGATTCAGGATAACTCGTATCACCAAAGTACCCCTCACTATTTAATGTCAATAATTAATAACCTTTATAGTTATCAACATTAAGTTACAGCAAGATTTTTTTTACCTTAATGAGTTCTATTAGTGTACTAAAAACAGAATGCAGTGAGTCACCTGAAGGGTGGAGGGGGGACACCAGCCATCAGATAGGCTCTTACAGAGACCAGAGGGGTGGGATGGGCATGAGGGCATTGGTGACAACCAGCACGATGCATACCTCCAGAGCCTCGGAGTCCACAGGGGCCAGCTGAGCCACACTGGCATAGATCTCCACGGCTTTGTCACCGGCCCGCTTGGCCTCCTCAAGGACGTGGGCAGCTTGCTTTTCTAGATCCTCTGAGATGTTCTTTGCTTGTTCATATCTAAGGAACAAATTATATGCTTTAATAAAAAGATGGCTGCTTTTGGCATATTAATGTTAACCAGATTCAATATAGTTTGTATCACTATGATAATATTCTCAAAACCTCAAAGGAAATGTTACATTAAAATGCTTTAATACCAACATTTAGCTGAAATTTACATTTCCTCTCATTACTTGTATTTATAACACATAATATACCCCATAAGGTTGAGCATTTCTAACCTTCAAATTCAAAATGCTCCAAAATCTAAAACTTCTTGAGTATCAACATGATGCCATAAGTGAAAACTTCCACATCTGACCTCATGATAGGTTACAGTCAAAATTCAGGCACACCAAAAATATATGAAATTTTACGCTATGAGTATAAATTGTATATGAACATAGATGAATCTGGTGTTTAGACTTGGGTTCCTTCCATGAGACAGCACATTATGTATACACAAATGTTCTAAATTCTGAAAAAGAGTCCAAAATTCAGAGCTCTTGTACCAAGCACTTTAGATAAGGGAATCTCATCTTGTAATTTCTTATTTTAGACCTCTAAAAGATTTGCAGTTCAAGGACTGGGGATTTAGCTCAGTGGCTCAAGCACCTGCCTGGTAAGCATAAGGTCATGAGTTCAATCCCCAGTGTCAAAAAAAAAAAAAAAGATTTGTAGTTCAAGTATGTTTTCTCTACTTTATCATATTTTCTGTCTTCATTTTCATTTATGCAGAATTTTAAGCACTGTGACTAGTCTTGTTACCATTCTCCACAGGTACTGTATTAGGATCAAAAAAAAATAAAAATCTCGGTGGCTGCACAGTCCCTGCTGTAATTACTCTTCTATTTCAAAAGCATGATTGACAAAAGAGATCTTACTGCATGAATGCATGCCTTGAATCCATACCATTTAAGACTCCATTGAACTGGTGTTACTTAAACAATATCGAAAGGGCTGTAAACCAACTTGAAATTGTACTCACTTCCTATTAAGCTCTTCAATCTCAAATGCTGTTTGATTTTCTCCTGCCAGAGTTCCCAAAAGTAGATTATATGCCTCAGTTGATGTATCATTGGCTGTCTTCGCCACTCGTACGATGTCATCAGCTTCTTGTTTATGGCTATACACAAGAGAAAAAATAAACCATGAAACAGATCAACTGATAGGGAAAGAAGTAAAGTTTAGGTAATTTTTATTTTATTATACAGAGTCTGCCAAAACATTTATATACACTTCAGTAGTTCACTATACTAATGAATGTCTGCAGCTAATGACTACTACTTTGAGCACGTTTTGTAATTGTAGCAGCCAAAGGTAACTTGTATTAATCTCATGTCTCAATACATTTAGTATTAAAATATTTACACAAGCTTTTCTTTTCCTAATATATACATTTGTTATGGCTTGTAGTTAGCTGTCCCCCTAAAGCTTCACACAGTCATAGGTGGGGCTTTTTCAGAGGTGATTTGATCTAGAGTGTGTGATAGATTCATGATGCGATGTTAGGATAATGGTGTGTATTGGGTGATATGCTATGTACCCCAAGTCCTCATGTACTTTTGATGGGGCTGAGTCTGACACTTGTGATCAGTTTGCTGTTTAGCACCAGGATTAATGACATGACTGCTACACCCGCCCAGGGGTGGAGCTGAGATAAAATGTAAAGGAAGGCAGGTCTTCCTCTTCTGCACTTCCTTCCTGTCTCTCTCGCCAGCGTGCCTTGTGGCTTGCAGCCACCGTGAACCGTAGACCCGCCACCCCATGCTGACTTGGAGCCAACTAATGGACTGAAACTTCCGAGAAACTGTAAGAATAAACCTTTCCTTCCCTAATTTTGGGTGTCAGGTATTTTGTCTTGGCAACGAGCAAAAAGTAACTAAGACACAGTGCTAGGATTAAAGGTGTGAGTGCTATCCACCCTTAGGGGAGCCCATTGTAGCCTGAATACAACGTGAGGGACAGAGAGAGGCTTGCTGCTAATTACTTGCAGCTCATGGCTTGCTTTGCTACTTTCTGCCTGACATGAACTGTTTCTCCTCTTTGATCCCTGTCTGCCATGCCACCCTGTCATGGAGTCAGCCAATGATGGACTGAGAGCTCTACAAACTGTGAGCTAAACAAACCTTTCCTCCTTTAACTTTGGGTGTCAAGTATTTTGTCTCAGCAATGAAAAAAAGTAAGTCATTTTTTTTTGGATAAACTGTATAAATACACACCAACATGGGCAGAAATCTAAAAATGCTGAAAAAATGTCTCATTCATTGGAACTTTGCAATCATTCTGGTTGAGCTAAATTTATGAACATTACTCTCTAAACTGAGAATGGACATTGTCCACATAAATTAGTAGTATAAAGTTTATAGGAATAAATGTTTATATTTACTTTACCTTTAAGGTTTTGAAGTTAAAAGTCTAAAAATGGTATGGTTTTGAGATATGCAGACATAATTTTACTTCAAATTCTGCATTCTCATAAAACAAATATTAAATTTCAAAGGAAAAGGAAGATGGAACACATTTCAGAAAGGAGAGCAAACTGTGCCGTGGAAAGTGTTTGTGAGACAACACAGGGCCACAGGCGCAGAAAGAAAGCTGCGCCCAGACAGCTAGACGGGGTCTGCGGGTTACCGTTCAGCAAGCTTTCGGGCCTCCTCTGCCAAGAGAGTCATGTTGTTCGGGTCCCCTGTTGACTCTGGTTGAGTGATTGACTGAAGAGGAAATAAAGCATTTAGTCTCAAAGGATTAAACTGTTTAAATTTCACAAAGCAAGGCTCAAAACTAAATGTTTACTAGTTTTGAGGGCAAAAAGAATGCTTATTTTCAGAGGTCTGTATCTGATACCAATGCTTTTCACTGCAAATTGCTGCCACTTCCAGTGAAGGATAAAGGAAGATGAATTTTCTCAGTACCAAAGAAGGAGCAAAAGTGAGGGAAAAAACCTAGATGACACTAGGGTTTTTTGGTTGTTTTTGTTTTTTGATAAAGGGTCTTCTGTGTACTTCATGCTGCCCTTAAACTTACTATGTAACACAGGCTGGCCTCAAACTCCAGCAATTCTCCTGCCTCAGCCTCCTGAGTGCTGGAATTACAGGCATACACCACTAGACTCAGCCAATTTTTATCCTGTATTATTTCAGAACAAATGTGAGCAATATGGTTTTCTTGCAATACAGAGCAAGATGGAAGGGGCAGAACCACTCCATTGCCATTAACAGACTTGCTACAAATGACCAAAGAGTTCCCCCATCTCTCCCCGCGATAGATCTTCTCTATCACTCACCACGTTGGCAACAGCAACTTTAGCTTTCTCGAGTTCTCTGGAAGCGATTTCAATCAGCTGCTCTGTGCTCTCTACTCGGGCACGCGCCTGATCAGCCAGGCTCCCAGTCTCTTCGATGGTATTGCGGATATTTTGTAAACGGCTAATCTGGCTGGACAGCGTATTATTTATTCTCTGAAGTCGACTCATCAAATTTTGGTCTATATCTGAAATGGTATTGCATAAGAAAGTACCATAAATTATCTGCATGAAATCTGAGGCACTGGGTATTTTTTGTTTTTCAAAACAGCATCTTTCTGACAAGTTTTCCACGCTCCCTCCTCACACCTGCACTGCCACATTTCTCACACCAGGATCCAACTGTATGTCTCTCTGTCCTACTCGACTCTAAGCCCCCTTCTTTGTCCATTTTTTTCTTCTACTGAGGAATGACCCTAGGGACCTTTACACTGAGCTACATCCCAGGGCATTTTTAACTTGTGAGACAGGGTCTCACTAAATTGCTAAGCTGACCAGACTGGGCTCAAACTTGTGCCTTGCTTGCCTTGGCTTTCCAAAGTGCTAGGATTATCGCATGGGGCACTATGCCTGGAAAGTCCCTCTCCCTTCTCCTCACTTGTATACCCACAGTCTTGCAGAGTGGCTGACAAATAGAAGACAAATGAGGAACGTCTGATGAAGGAAAGATTGATTTTGGTATTCCAGCACACGTCAGATTTAATCATAAATACAGAAGTTGTTAAAAATGCTGCCAGTCCTGAAAGCTAAATATATTTCAAAACTTGGAAAAATCTGTGTTTAAAATAGACATTGACCTATTTGACTGTTGGCAAAGTCATCTCGTTTTGTATTTTAGGTAGACTTTTGGATTATCCCTCCCCTTTGCTCTGCATATCTATGTGATTTCTTTCAAACTGATCTCTGCTTCTAGTTTTTTGAATGGTCCTTTATTAATTATGTCCATTTAATTTAAACCTTATACTTGGGTCCTAAAAAAGCAAAAGATAAAAGCACAAGCAAAAACAAGCCAGTCAGTATTAAATTCTCACATGTCATGAGGTTATATTCCTATACAAAACCCATTAAGTAATCCTATTCGAAATTGACCAGTTCTTGCAACAAATAGAGAACCTAGAAGTAAAAACACACATATCTACAGCAAACTAATTTTCAACAGGGTTGCTAAGAATATACATCAGAAAAAGACAGTCTTTTCAATTAATGGTGTTAGGAAAATTGGATATTCACACACAGAAGAATGAAACTAAACCCCTATACCTTATTCGTTACGAAATTCAACTCATGAATTAAAGACTTAAATGTAGGACCTGAAACAATAAACTGCTAGAAAAAAACATAGGGGAAATGCTTTAGGACATTTGAATGGGCACAAATTTTTTGGATAAGATCCTCAAAAAACAGGAAACAAAACCAAAAATAGAGAAATGGGACTATATCAAACTAAAAAGCTTCTACAGTGCAAACGAAAGAAACAACCTACAGAATGAGGAAAAAATATGTGCTAATTATACATCTGACCAGGATTTGATATCCTGAATACGTAAGGAACTCCAAAAACTCAATAGCAAAAAACCAAATAACATGATTTAAACACAGACCACAGACCTAAATAGACATTTTCAAGTCACATACAAACGAATAATAAGAAAAAAATGTTCAAAATCACTAACCACCAGAAAAATATATGACACAGGTATATAAAATTGTTTAAATTTGAACATCAAGTAGTTTTCGGTATGTTGGAAAATTACTTTCTGTTTATAGTATCTTAAAGTGTTAAACTGATGGACTGGTTTTCAAAATATTGCTTAAGAAAATAATTCACATTCTGCAAGTTGTTTAAAAAAGCCAGGCATGGTGGTGTATACCTGTAATTCCAGCTCTTGGGAGGCTGAGGCAGAAGGATCCCTGTAAATTCAATATTAGCCTTGGCTAAATAGTAAGCCCCCCCCCATCCATTTTATTTCAAGGAGCAAAAGAAAAAAGAAGAAGAACAAAAACTGAAATAAAATTTCAAACATGTCAATCAAGGTAACAGTGGCATATCCATTGCACATTGTCATCCCCAAATCATTCACCCAGAGCACAAGACATCCGCCTTCAACTGTCTGAACAGTACCAGCACAAATCTTTCCCTTCAGTGAACTCAGAGAAAGCAGTAGTATAACTATCTTAACTATTTTTATATACATATGCATACACATACACACATGTTGCTTCTTTCAGCTTCTCACACTAATGAGACAACATGCACACAGTAAGTTTAAGACCAGCCTGAATTACAGTGAGACCCTGTCTCAAAAAGCAGAAATAAACAAAAAACAAATAAACAAAAGGTGAGAAAGACATTTATAAAACCATACTAATTAACTTTTAAACTCTGAATTAGGAACCACATCACAGATTTACCCACAGTTTACTCGCACGTACCTTTGACACCCTGGGCCTCACGAAGGAGGTCCGTAACTTCTCTCTCGGCTTCCTTTAGTCTATCCTCAAAGGCTTGATCTGTCACCATCTCATCCCCAGTTCCAAGGTTTGCTATGAGACTCTCCAATTCCTGGAGTTTCACTCGATGATCAGCAACCTAAATATATGGAGGAAGAAAAGAGAGAAAAACTCAACTGTACTTCCTGCAGGAATACAGAGGCACTCTATGAACAGGTGGGTCTGTACACTCCCAGTATGTCTGTAAGCAGGTGACAAAGGTAGTTCTTCTTTATTTCTCTAACTTCAAAAGAAAACTTTCAGGACCATTCCTCAGACTTTAAACGATGCCTATTAACAACTTTTCAATTCTGACCTTTCCCTTGAATATTAGATTGCTGCCTTAATTTTTCCATTGGGCTCTCTGACAAGTATCTCAAACTTTCAAATTTACACTTCTTAAATTTGTTTTCTTTGGGTTGTCTCAGAAGAAAATATCTCTAGCTACCTTAAGCAAAAAATTCAAGACCCATCCTGATTCTTTTCTTTCCCAATCCCAGTTCAATCCAATCTTTTGCTCCACTCTTAACCATCACTCTTATATCACAGTCAGAGTGTGCTCCTCCTAAAAGGCTGGATTTCTAAGCTTCTAAGAGGTTCTTCAGTCACTTCCATTTGACTTGAGATAAGACATAAATTCTTTATCACTGTAAGCATGGTCCTATACAACCTGTCCCTACCAAACTCTCCAGTCTTATAAACTACTCCCTCTTCCTTCAGAAGGCTCTGGTCACACTGTAGTCTCTAGGTCCTGTACACAGGTTCCCCTGCCTGGAATGACCTGCCATTACTTCTTACATGGCTTATCCCTTCTCATCCTTAACAGTTCACCATATAGGAATTTCCTTAGGCCTTTGACAGAGTATTTCCTACCGTTACTCTCCATTTGTTATTCTTTCTAACACTTATCTCAATGTTTCTTGTTGATTCATTTACTTTCATTATTTACCTCCAAACTGGAACACAGTCTTTGAGAATGGGGATCCTACCTATCTGGAGCTTAATGCATAGCAGGTTTCCAATCAGTGTCTCCTGAATGAAGGAATGCACGGCTGACAGCTCACCTTATCCTTCACCAGTCGGTAACAGGCTGGACACTCCTGGCAGCCGGGCCAAGACCGATTGTAGAAATAGTTCTCTTCACACTGGTCACAGCGGCTTCCCACAAAGCCTTCTCTGCACTCACAACGACCATCATCTTTGCACTGGAGTGAAAGAGACCCCTCAGGATGACAGTCACAAGCTGCAGAACGGGGGAAATAGTACATAGTAAGCAAAAGAAGGGTGCATGTTTTCAAGACTCATAACAATAATCTGGTTGTAATCACTGTAATCACTGTAAAAGGCTTATTTTTTAAAAAAGTCTATTTATGAGACATTAAATGGTTCAGTTCTCCTCTCAGAAAAGACACGTTTTTAAAGTACAAATAAGCTTTAAAGTAAAATGTCCATCCTTTGGGGCACATTTTACATTACTTAATAGTAGAAATCATTAAACAAATTAGTGCCCTCTCCATGCACTTCAGGAATTCATCTCTGCCTTGACTATCCATTGCTTAGTCCTCTAGGAACTGAGAAAACCCAAAGGCTAATGCCTCTCTTACATTATTTTATAGTTTGTTTACTCACTTTGTTCTCTGAGCTGAGCAAATGACTTTTGCTACATTCCACAGCAGAAACGAAGGAATTCAGAAAGCAAAAACACCAAACTGTTCTGGGGCCTAATTCTAGGCAAGTGTTTATGCCAAGGAGAAGCAGATGTTTATACGCAATCATACAGAAAGGGCCCCAAGGGTGGGAAGCAACTGCAGTCAGTAAGTCAACAAACACAATGCAAAAAGAATTCTTCCCTGTTTCGTTACCTCCACGATGAATGTGATCAATAAAAAAGTTTCATTAAGCACAGTGGGCAAGCTCGATAATCAAAGGGAGATTCTTCTTTGGAACAACAAAGAATCAGAAACGCCATTAAAAAAAATATAAAAAAGGTGGTTGCAAAGAAACCAGAGTAGCCCTCCATTTCCAGAGTTTTAGAAAAGAGCACTATTTCATGGACGAGAAGATCCATGACGCCTTAGGTAAAGCCCAGACTCTAAAAGCGAGGTGGCTAGTCAGAGGTTGTCAAAGTCCTTTCTAACTAGAATCAGAGAGGACTGAGGGTCGCACACCAACAGCACGCCTTACGTTTGCAGCCTTCAGGTCCAAACCCAAAGTGGTTGACCTCACAGCGCTCACAGTGCTGCCCAGTGATGCCAGGCTGGCACTCACACTGGCCGGTACGGATGTCACACTGCCCATTGGTGGAACCCAGAGCATGGCAGTCACACCTGAAAATACACACAGGACGTTTCTCGGGTACAGAAAACAGACATTAAGTAACATTGTGTTGTTTTTCAGCACAGGACTGGTGTCATCTCTATCAGAAAACAGTACGTACGTTAAGGGTAATGACAACAGAATGTAGATGGTTACTAAGCTTCTAACGTTCAAGTGATTTCTATGAGTGCTATTCAGAACTTGGTTTTCAAGACTTGCACCACCACTGGTATTCTGAGCTGAGATGGCACTGTATTGTCATCGACTGGGCACTCAAGACTTCCTGCTTCCTGGGCTGCAACCCAGAAGGGTTTATTCTAAGCATCCCAGAAAGAACCTTTGTAAGTTTTACTTTAAAAATATTGCTCAGCTGTTTCTGACACAGGTGGAGCCGCTGTGCTCCATTCCTTTGTCCCATTAGCTTATTATAATTCTCCAGGATTGGCCCTAAAGGATACATTTCCTGTATTAGGTATTCAAATCATTTGGAACAAAAAGCAAGTGAACTAACAAATATAACTTACAAAAACTCACTGCCTGCAATATAAAAAGGAAAGATGACTTCCACTAAAGGCACTGACGTCTCACCTCTCGCAGCCTCGCCCACTCTGCAGGTTGTAGAAGCCGGGGTCACAAGCAGCACAGTCTCGGCCGGACACATGAGGCAGGCACTCACACTGCCCGGTCACGGGGTTGCAGCTCCCCTGCTGCTTCACCGTCCCGTACGGGTTACAACTGCAGGCTACAGCAGGAAGAGAGGGACAGCACAGGGGAAGTCACCAGAGGGGAAGGCGGAACGATAAGCCACTCAAATAGGTTCTTTTCATTTGTGTTGTCCCATTCAAAAGCCATTGGTCACAGTTGGCTATGATGCATTTGAAATGTGGCTGACTGATCTGAACCAAGATGTGCTATATATGTTGAAGATGTGCTACAAATACTGGATGGGGGGAAAAAGACTATATATTTTATTAATAATTTTTTACTGATTACTTATTAAAATAATATATGGGCTATATTGGGTTGAATAAAATATACTAAAACTAACTTTTCCTGTTTCTTTTTACTATTTTAATGTGATGGCTGAAAAATTTTAAATTATACAAATTTAAAAATACAAGTTACACTGTATTTTTAATGGACAGTACTGCACTAGATCAAACTACCGTAAGTATTCCAAGAGACACAGATGAAGTCACAGAATAAAGAAATTAAAGCACCCGACCAATGGCTGATTACCTTTGCATTTGTCTGCTGGATTGGGAGCCAAGGGATTTCCAAAAAATCCATCCTTGCACCGATCACAATAGAAGCCGGCAGTGTTATAGATGCATTTCAGGCACTCCCCCGTCAAGCGGTTGCAGTTTCCCACTGCATTGGGGTCGATGTTGTCATTGCACTGGCACAGGCGGCAGAGCCTCACAGGGCCATTGTTACCCTGGGGATCTCCAAAGTAGCCGTCATCACAGAGCTCACATCTCTTACCTAGGGGTGAGACAGTCCATTGTTACAAAAGAAACAGTAGGGTTCTGCAGGCAGTCTAGGGTGTCTGTCAGCTATGAGGGCAGCAGGGACCTGGGCAGCAGCCCTGGCACTGAGTCAGATCGGAGGAGGGACCTCCCGCACACCTCTATTTCCTTCTTAGAAGACAGACGACCATGGTTTATCCACCTTTCTTCAAACACTCTTGACAACTAACCAAAACCATGTATTCAGAGTATTCTGTAAATGAATCAAACCCAAGATTTATTAACCTCCAGTCCCAAGGAATGACACATTCATATGCTTGCTTTACCTGGTAATATTTTAAAAAGATAACATGGCACTCTAGACCCTGGAAGTCCCTCAAACAGGGCAAGCAGGATAATGCCCTTAAAATATAAAAGGCACCTGCTACCTCTCGTCTGGCAGTGTCAACCAGTATGGAAACAGAGATACCTAGAGAATAACTTAGAAATCATCCATGACCACTGGTTTCTATTGGAGCGCAGCGAACAGAAAGGTTAAGTGCCTTGCCCAAAAACAAACTGACAGAAGAGAGGCAGAGCTAAAGTCAGAGCTCTTTCCCACTGCACAGAATTCACTGCTTCTCATTCTGCTTCCTCCACTTTAACACCATCATTAGTTCAAGGTGGATTGATATCTTGGTAGCTAATAAGGTCTGTATTTGCCTAAACTTCCTAGAGAATTAGAAGTTCGCTCATGTTATGGATTATATCTAGATATCCCCCAAGGGGTTCATAGGTGGGGCTTTTGGAAGGTGATATCCCACCCTTGGCTCCTCCCTTCACTCTCTGCTTCCTGGGTGCTATCTCCTGAGCAGCTGTTCCTCAGCTATGCCTCTCTGCCCTGCCCTGGAGCCAACCAACTCTGGACTGAAGTCTCTCCTACAAGCTAGGAGCCAAAATAAACCCTTTCTCCTTTAAGTTAAAATTTCCTTTAAGTGCCACATATTTTTGTCCCAGAGACAAGAAAAGTGACTAAGAGATTTTGATACTAGAGAAATGGGGGTCATTGCTATGACTGTACTTGATCGACCATGTGGTTTCGATCCCTTTGGAACTGGTTCTGCAGGAGGAGTTTGGACAGACTTGGAAATGCTGACTGGAGAAGAAGCCCTAGAATGCTGTGAGCTTAGCTTGATGGGAGATTTGACTCAGAAACCAGAACACCAGAATGCTGATAGAAATGCAGATTGTAAAGACCAGACTCAGGAGGTTGCAGTTGGGAACAAGGACTCAAATGGCAGTCCAGGCCACGTGTGTTATGCTCTGGCAGAAAATGTGTCCACATTTTGCTCATGTCCTGAGACTTTGGGAAAGACTGAGATTAAGGATGGTGGACCAAGTAATGTGGCAGAGGAAACCTCAAGGCAGCCCAGCATTCAGTTGTGGCATGGCACTGTTGGGGGTTTTTAGCTAGATAATCCAGAGCAAATGGCAACAATTGAGCGACTTTAAAGGTTTTGAGTTTCACCACAAAGTTTCTGTATAGTTGAGGCCTACAAAGTTTGAAGAGGAAAGTTCAGTTGCTAAAACGATTAACACTAAAGAGACTTTATATAAGGACACCTATATAAGTACTTTATATAAGGACATCTTAAGGGCATAGGAGGAATCTGAAAGACCTCATCTTTCAAAGACTCAAGGGTGGAAAGTAAAAGACTCTGCTTTAGGAAGACAGCCACAGGGCACCTGCTCCAGAAAGGCCACCTAGGAAACTGACTTCCTGGGATTCCATTCACAGTGTTCAGCCAAGCAGACACTCAGAAGCCCCCATAGCCATGATGCAAAAGAACCTGGAACCTGGCTACTGTTCAAACTTGCTGCAGACCTTGGCATCATTTGATAGTGCTGGTTTTCCTGCCATAGAGAATGTAAGAGTTATGGAGCCATGGAGTCATCCATGCAGATTTCAGAAGAAGCCCTGGTTAATTACGGTGTTATCATAGGCATACAGGCAGAATGTAAGAAACTACAAGGAGAATAGTACCTGGGACAGGTCCCACAGCCTGCACCTCAGTTACCGGAAACAAAGTCAGAAAGTGCTATTTGGATAAGATCACCTGCCATGAGCTGAGAACTTTGATTTGAGGTCACCAACCCAAGGACTTCTCAGAGAAAAGGCCTTGAAATAAATACTCAGCCCTCATTCTCCTTCTCGCTGTTCGCCTCTATCTGCTTCCTGTTGTCTGAACCCCCTAGAGGTGGGATTCGAGGTAGCACACACAGGTTTCATCATTTGGAGGAAGGCAGACAGCAGATGTGGAAGAGCAAGTAAAGACTTCCAGCCCACCACCCAGGCAGACTGGCAAGTGGGTTACTGGTGCTCAGGTGGGGAGTGGTTAGGGCTGAAGATACAGATGCTGAGGTTATAGGCATCAAGAGGCTTTTGAACCCTAAAGAGGAGATCCGATCACTTAAAAGGAGAATGTGGACAGTTTTGACAAGAAAGCCGCCCACTGACGAGCAGAGGTGACGGGAGGATACCCAAGAGAAGAAAGGATAAGTGAAAACATGAGAGTGAAGATACAGAAGGGGAGAAGGAATGGAGACAATGTTTGGAGCAGCTGAGAGACTGGGCAAGATCAGCACTGAATCCAAACCCTGGATCTGACAAATGCGGACTGATGAGGCGAACAGAAAGCGTGGGTGGAGGTGGGGCAGGAGGGGAAGAAACAGGCTGTTGGAGAGGATGAAACACGAGGGACTCTTTTGGCCCTGATGCAAATGGTCACCAGATCTGTTTCCAGATTAGCATTTTGGCAGCATTTCAATTATGCTCTTTCATCAGATAATTTAGCTAGTCTAGAGATGTTCCATATTTTCAAAGTTTTAAAATTTTTGCTTTGAATAAAATGCAAAACTAAAATTAGGTAGAAAAGCTGTAACAGGGATCCCTGGTAGCCTGTAAAAAAGCCACTCTAAAATATCCTTTGGTAGCTATTGCTAGTCTACCCATTAATGTACAGTGTAGGATCCAGGTTCAAATCCTAGCTGTAACACGTACATGACTCTGGGCAAGTGGCACATTTTTTCAGCTTTAGTTCTCCTTATTTTCCTTTCCCTCACTGGGAGAGGTGCCTCCCTTTGTTCTCCTTTAGTACCCTTATGTACATTCTTTTATCTGAACTAATCATGCTACATTAAAATTATCTGTACTTCCCTCCATAGTTTTAGCCTCTGAGGAGTAGGGACCATCCTTTATTCATCTTTGTATTCCTAAAGACATGCACTCAAAGTTTATTGGAGAAAAGAATTATTAACATTTCTCTATCTTCAAAGATCATTTAAAAAGATAAAATTGTATGCATAAGAGCTCAGTAACTATTACAGTTATTCATACATAGTCTTGGAAAATCTTCTAAATGAGGAACATCTTGTACTCCTTATAATCAACCTCCTTTCAGTTAGTCAGCAAGCATTTCCACTCATTCAACAAACAGTCATGCTTAATACTACTCTTTATTCATGAGTGAATAAAGCAAATCCTGTCTCTACAGTCCTTAAACCAGGGTTGAAAGAGTAAAAAGGGGAGACAGACAATAAACAAATTAAAAGTGCTATTAAAAAAATGAAGCAGGGTATAAGGATAGCATTATTTTTATAAGGTCTATACCATTTTCATACAGACCCCGACCTCCTATCATCCTCAAGAATTGCTATTCATCATTCCCCTCAAGCCAGGTGATAACCAAGAAAAATAAGCATAGATCACAAACTTAATGTGAAAAAAATATGGTTAGTAACTAATATATTTGTAACATTTTCCTAGATCTCAAGAAAAGATTTCCTGTAGAAGAGATACTTCAACTCACCCCATAGACAGACAAGAGCTGGCCAGGAGTAGGAGACAGAAAGAAAAAGTGGAGTACAGCATGCTAAAGAAAGGGAAAGCGTGCAGCAGGCCAAAAGGGCAGTATGGCTTGAGGGACTGGAGCCCAGGAGGGATGGAGCAGAGCACAGGTGCAAGGGTGGGTGGAAGGACTTAGGTTGCAGAGGTCTGTTGGGGTGGGACTCTGTTGGGAAATGGCTTTCTAAAAAGTAGGACACAAAACACACAAAGACATCACATGGTACCCATTACTATGTACAAATTTATGTATCAGTTAAAAAAATCTTATTTTAATAAGGCAGGAAAGTCAGAGATATGAAATTCTACACTAATTCCTATGCCCTATCTGCTCAACTGCCTTAAACAAATGATTGACTGTGAGTTGCAATTCCCTTGTGCTAGGGGTGCGATCACCAGGACATTGGGAGGGAGCTGCAGGAGAAGGACTCCTAATGACGACGGTGCCAGTGTCCTCTCACACGAAGCCTGCAACAGAGCCAAGGCTGTACTGGAAGCCCAGTCAGAACCTCTTTGTGATGGGGTGGGCGAGGCTGATGGGAGGCAGGGGTGGTCTGTATGGAGCCTCAGTCTCCTCTGTAGTTCAGCACAGGTACTGTCCTATTAGCTAGGAAAGATCTAGTCTTATGATCTTTTGAAAAAGAATACAGAAATAAATCTATTTTCCCAACTAACCATGATGATATACTGAGAGGACTATTTATAGAGAATTTTAAAATTTTGTATCAAGAATCTCAGGACAGCCTCACAAACTAAGAGATCAAGTTTAGCTTCTCATTTTATGAACAAGAACATACCGTGGCCATTATGATCTCTAGAGGCACAGGCCATTATGCTCTCTAGAGGCACACTGGCTAGGCTGGAATCCCAGCTTGACCAGTGAGTAGCCATGCAGCTTTGGTCATGAAACTTAATGTCTCTCTGCCTCAGTTTTCATGGTTGTTACAAGGTAATGACAGCAGAACTCACCTCACGGGGTCGTGAGGATTAATGAAGCAGTTCATGAAACATACTTAGAACAGTACCTGGCCATAAATACTCAATACATATTAGCTATTATGAGTAACCTGCATTTTATGAATTCACAATTAACCTATGTGATAAAAAATATGGTGAATATTCAAATTTTTAAAAAATAAAGTGAAAAAGCCAGGCGTGGTGACACACGCCCTTAATCCCAGCACTCGGGAGGTTGGGGATCATTGTAAGTTCAAGACCAGCCTGGGCTACAAAGTGAGCTCAAAGCCAGCCTGAACTGCATAGTGAGACCCTGTCTCAAAAAATAGGGCCGGGAATTCCTCTCAGTGGTTTAAGCGCCTCCCCAGTACCAAATAAATTAAATTAAATTAAATTAAATTAAATTAAATTACATAAATAAAGTGAAAGACACATTGTCATTAATCCCTCTCAAAGTATTTCCCATCACTTCAAAGACACTTAACCCACCGTTCTTGCCACTTTGTAAAGCAATTCTAAAAGTCCTCTCTCGTGTCTTTAATTGTGCTGCTGTGGCTGCCCTGATGTCCTGAATCAATTCAAAACATTTACTTTTCATGGTCATTCGGACTTTGGGGGAGAAACAGAAGTTGCACAACCCCAGATGTGGTAGATAAGGTGGACAGGGGCAATCACAATGTTGTTATGAGTCCATCTTTCCATTGGATGGCACTGGACAGGCAGCAGCACTCACCCGATTTTCAACCACGGCTCATAATGACAGAAAACAGGACTTTCAAAACTTCTTCAGGAAGTTCTGAAGATGATGGGATAATGACTTTGAAGCAAGACTGAATACTCTGAGGGGAATGAATGGCAATGTGTCTTCTTCTGTAATCAATTTAAAAATTTTTTATAAACATTCGCTGTATGTTTTCATCACACCTTGTATTTTCTACAAAACCTCTGCCTGCAATCACTAAACCAAACAAAAAACTACAAAGAGCTTCAAAACAAAACAAAATGCCAAAGTCGCTACTCCCCCAGTCTTCCATAAGATGCAAAGAGCAGGCAGACTCACCAGTGGTGCCGACCGGACAGTTGGCGCACACTACCTCCTTTGTCTTGGGGACAACAGCACAACTTGAGCCCCCAGGACACGGACATGGCTGGCAGTCAGAGGAGGCGCCCACAGTCGAGTCTCCATAGTAGCCATCACTACACTTCTCACAGTGGGGACCAGCCGTGTTGTCTCTACAGTTGCACACACCTATTTGCAAAACACGTGTGAGGTGAGTGCACAGTGAGTAAGACAAGGAGCATCTCTTTCTTAGCTGCTAAACAGAAGTCAGGCCCAGCAGTGGCCAAAGATCATCTTCTCACCTGTTTCAGGGTCACAGGTCTCACTGTGTCCATTGCAGGTACAAAGCACACAAGGACTATATGGTCCAAGACTTGGGGTTTCTCTTCTGTAACCTGAGAGGCACACCTCGCAAAACTGCCCTCCGTATCCCACTGGGCAGGTGCAGGACTCCACCCAGGCTGCTGGGACCCCAGGCCCAGGACGAGCACTTGCCAGGGTGACATCATCCAAATATCCAGCACCTGTGTGCAGGGTGGAAAGGACAACTGCTGAGGGACCTTTCACTTTCCAAAAGCTCATGAGACGTCAATAACCAAGAGTCACCAAACCCAATATTTCAATGAAAATCAGTTATTAGTTTGATTTGTCCACTACAGACCATAATTAGAAAATGGCTCAATAGTTATAAAACAGTACTATTATCTAACTTTAACAAATTTTCTTCGAGTCCATGAAAGTAGTTTGTTTTTTGTTAGCTTTGTATTTTTGTCTTTTTGAGACAGGTTCTCACTAAGCAGTTAAGACTGGCCTTGAGTTCACTTTGTAGCTCAGGCTGATCTCGAACTTGCAATGATCCTCATGCCTCAGCCTCCTGGTGCTGGGATTACAGGCATGTGCCACCACACCTGGCTTTGAAAGCAGTTTTTGTAAATATATTATTTTTATATATAATTCATATACAATGTGGTAGTTTATATTATTCCTTGAAATTAGTGTTATGGATTTAGAAGAGATAAACTTCTGCATTACCAGGTATCCTTCTATCTAATCATCTTCTTAAGCAATTCTCCTGATTTGCGTCATTACTTACTTCTCTCGCTGTATGTCCCTCGGATCTTGATAGAAGTCAAGTTGTTTAGGAGCTTTTGAAATTCAAAAGGGGTAAGAGTAGGCCTCCATGGGTAATCTGTTGCTTCGTGGAGCCTGGAGAAAAAAGGAAAGAAAGGGCCTCCTTGACTTCTGTAATGTTAATTTCAGAAGCAGGAATGCATTTCTCATTTGTGCCACCAACAATGAGATGCTGACAATCCAACCAAAGCAGAAAGGAGATTGCTGGGTTGACAGCACAACTGAAAAAGGAAAAGGAAACAAAGGAAAGGTCCCTTTTACAAAGTCACCATGATAACGTAGAAGTTTTTCTTTAATATAGGTCCTGAGGCCAGATAAGCTTAGGCAAAAAAATCACTTTTGCAATGCTGATCCAAAATGAAAATGCTTTTACAAAGCAGATAATCTTACCTGAAGACATACTTCACTGAGGTCTCACTAGGATAGGAATTGCCCTGAGCAATCAAGGGCACGGACACTCTCAGGCCGGCTCCCTCAAGCACGAGGTCTTCTGCAGAGAGGCGTGTGTCTCGTCTGTCCACTCGAAAGGAGAAGGAGAGATTCTGACCATAACTCAACACCTGGTTGCCCAAGAACTTGGCTGGAATAGAGACACAATGATGAGCAAGAACATGAGCATGAAACTAAAGAGAAGCACCCAGGAAGTCATAGTGATTTCCAGCATCACTTACCAGGGGCAACGAAGTACCTAGGGAAGTAGCTATCAGAGATCACAGAGATATCCCGCCTCTCGGAGGACCACTCCAGAGATGCCTCAGAGCCGTCTCTCTGCTCCACACGCCACCCATCCTCATCTGAAGGCAGAGAACAGAAACACAAGAACTGTTTACATTGTAAACATTCTGAATCCAGATCCTCTGTATCCTACAAAAACGCATAAGACTACATCTTGTCTACAAAAAGTCAACAATAAGTTTTTGAGTAAGAGGCTCCTACAATAGTACATATACATGTTATATCCTTTTGTATTGTTATCCATGTAATGTTTGTACTCACTGATCACTACACTAAATTCTATACAAATATGTATCTTTCATTAAATTAAACAGCCCAACAAGAATGCATTAATATGAATGCACATGCACAGGAAATATTCCCACTACCAAAAAACCCTTGAAGTTACTGATTTTAAACATGAAGTTATACATTAAAAACGTGATCTCAGGGCTCTAGGAGGTGGAAGGGTAAGATCAAAATTACCAATCTGAAAGGTAGAGGTCACATCGTAAGCACTGTAGCCAACTGCATTTGTACAGACAGATGAATGCCCAAAGCAGAAGCAAGGTGTGCAACCCCTGGGATTGGACGATTCCAGATTAAAAAACCCAGGTTTGCATCTGAAAAAGAAACAGACACAGTTATTTTTTAGCTTGAGATATGGTAACAGGCAAAACACAACACGGCTGAAGGAAAAATGAGCTACCTCTCACAATTGAAGCCTTCAACATTGTCTTTGCAAACACATCTTCCTGTTTCCACATTACATTCATCTGTGCTGCCAGAAGGATTACAGGAGCATGGCCTGGGCAACGAAAAATGGAATAAGACAATGAGGGAAGAGTAGAAAGAAAAGAAATCCCACTCTTAAATCAATCTTTTGCTTTACATGTTAATAGATTAACATACAACACAAATAGGATGAAATGACGCCCAGAATCAGTTTTATATCTGGATTTTTCACATGGAGATATCAAAAACTCTTCTTATTCTCCATACAAACCAAAACCCTAGAGATTCTTCACAACAGTTACTCTTGACTCTTACTGATAACTATTATGGGGGAAAATGTTTATGCTGCTGTCAATAAGCCAAGATAGCTAGTACCATGGGTTTACTATAAATAGACTCTGCCCGCCCCCTTTTTCTAGTTTGGAAAACAATTTACCTGCATCCTGCCTCAGTGAGTGAATGGAATCCAGGCTGGCAGCGGTCACACTTGTCACCCATCACTCCTGGCTTACAGCTGCATCTGCCGTAACTATCACACTGTGTGCTGAGAGAACCTAAAATTCAATGAGTTCACCGTCAACCACAAGTCCAGGGAATCAAAATCAATGCATCAAAAGGAAGACAAGTGGTAACTAAAAGCAACTGTTGAAACCAATATGTAATCTCTAGATGATCACAGTGGTGGGTGGGGGGCAGTCACATTTTAAACCATGACTCTCACAAAATCATATCTTTTAAAACCATGATATTTTCATTTTCCAGACACACCCTGAAATGAATCTATAGTGTTGAACAACACTTGGTAACTGTCCTGCACCAGACAGTACCCTGCACCCACAACCAACCGCTTCTCTGGGAAGCAAGCACAGGCTCTTTAAGTCCCATGTCTAGAATTTAAGTCTATGCAGGCATGAATACAAAGTCACAGTCAGACTCTTGACAAAGTATGACGGTCTAAGAGTGATGCACATCTCTAGACAGACATCAACATACTTAATGCAGTTCAGCCCCTCTCAGGAGATGAGACTAAACAAAATCATTAACAGGGAAGATGCTTACACAGTCAAAGTTCAAATAGTCTCCGTGACGCTACTGCTAATTATTTACACTACTTAGGCCACCTCCACCTTTTCACATGCACCAGGAAATCATCAAAAAGTTCAACTGGTTTAGAGAGTGAAGGCAGAGGGAGAATAATCTGCATGCTACAATAATGTGCATCTTCCATACTCAGCTGTGTGAATGCCCAGGAAGCAAACCTCTGTTTTCTGGGGGTACAGGGAACCTTCATGTTGTGTTTTGCCCCATCAGGCTGAGTCTTTCCTGTCACTTACCAACAGGACTGCAGTGGCATGGAGAGCAGGCTTCTTTGTTCCCAAGGCGGAAGAAGTTCTCCCGGCACCTCTCACAGTTAGCACCGTCTGTGTTATCCCGGCAGTTGGTACAGTGGCCACCGTGGCCAGTGGAACGGTACAGTTCGGGGTCAAAGTAGCACTCCTGTGATCGACCATTGCAGTCACAGGCTGTTGGCCAAAACATACAAGCTATGTCAGATGAATACATCTTTAATTACAGCATTTTAATAAACTATAATTTCCCACATCTTTGTGACAGAGGTGGTGATGGTAGAGCATGGACCACCAGATGCAAAAACTAAACAAAACAGTACGTCAATAAAAAGTTTATGCAACCAGATGAGCTGCTTACTATGAAATAGCCTTATAAAAAACACAAGAAATTCCTATACTCAGAAAAAAATCTGCCTTCAGAGGCAAATTCATAAATAATGAAAAACTAGGTCAAACTACAATCTTCCTGACTCTTTAATTCTTTGCTTTTACTACCAACTAAATGTGCTAATTTATACACAGCCTTCAGTTTTAAGGTTTAGGTCACAGATGGTTCAAACACACCAAGGCCCTAACTTTCAAAGTGGCAGATTACTAGCATAACCAGGCAGGAAACCTAAGATTCATGGGTGCAACTCAGTGCCTCTGAAGATGGAAGTAGAATCTAAGGGAAATGCAGACCCTTCAGATGGTCCCATCTCCTAGGAAGCCACAATCCCAACTGGGTCATCTATTAAGCATAACTGTATTTTAAGAACAAGTATCTATAGTCATAGAAAGCTTTTGCTATATTTATATTAAGGTGATTTTTCTCACAATTACTGATTCTACTCAAAGTACATACAGTATCTTGAACACTTTAAGTTTTATCTGATTTCAGAGAAGGATGTTAACTATCTTTTAGTATCTTAATATACGTAATTTCTTTTTCTTTCTTCCTACAATCTGTTTTCAAAAATAACACGATAATTGAAAGCTTAGAAACTTGAACCACTGGCATCGAATCTTAAGAGTTTTGTTAAGTTAGTTTTATAGCTCTCTTTCCCTCATTCACTGGCTACTTCTTTTCCCTCAAGCCGCCCTGATCCACCCCACCTCAAACATGTGGTGCTCTGAGACCAGGAAGCACAACAATCCCCACAGCCCCACTGTTCCGAAGGCAGAGCATCAACAGCTAGTGTGAAAGAAGGCAGCTGTAATGTTCTCCTCCCTGGCCTCAGCATCCTGACAGTACTGTCACAATATCCAGAAGCTTCACTCTCTGAAGCGTATCAGTCCTGAACAAAGATCAAGGAAGAAAGCAAACTGACTTAGTCCCTCATCAGTCTTTGAGCTATAGCAGTCAGTTCATTTGCTTGTGACAAATGTTTTATTTGTTGTTCTTATAGTTTCCTGACTAGACCAAAACTACAACATCATTAAGCAGAGCACTTCTCGAACCCATGTGTCTGTTTACTAGGATATCACATCATTTTTTCTTTTGCCAGTCTTTATCAGGCAGCTTCCAGCCCTGCATATTTCAGCTCGGCAATGGAATTAAAGAAGCTCAAATGCTAGAGGAGGCTGTAAATTTCAACTGTAACCCTGGGATTTGCTGAAGGAAAAGATGAATAAGAGAATCTTTTCTAGGCAGCTCAATGAAAATAGTCATGAGTCAAGGTTTCTGCCAGTAAGGTCTGCAAACTTAACAGTATTTTTCTACTCATTTGCTTTATTTTCAAGACAGTCTGATGAAGCATATTTGTAAAGATAAAAGAACATTACAGCTGCCTTGAAAGTTTGTTATTGTTAAGTCCTTGGCAAATCGTTATTGCATGGTTTCTTTCTCCCCGGTTTTCTTTCTCTATCTGTTCAGAATAAACTATGGCACTATGAAGGGATAAACAATGTGGCAACTTTTTCATTTTGTCATTATCTAGGAATACATGCTCTGTTCTTCCTCCCAAAGTCACTCAAGTTCTCCAAAAGAGGATTGGAAAAATTCTTCCCACTGCACTCTTTAGTGAGACAAAGGAAAACTAATTTTGAGAAGTACTTTATTGGACAGCAGTCTTAGTCTCGAATTCACTGGACTTGACTCATGCTTGAGTAAAAGAGCATTGATAGGAAGAAGCACATACAGTCAGCCTTCTGACTGGCAGGTTCTGTTCCCACAGATTTGATCAAGTGCTGATCAAAAATATTTGGAAAGGGGCTGGGGATTTAGTTCAGTGGCAGAATGCTTGTCTAGCAAGCTGAAGTCCTGGGTTCAGTCCTTAGCACAAACACACACACACACGAATTGTGTCTGTACTGAACACATACAGACATTTTGGGGTCATTTTTCCTAAACAATACCATGTATTGGTTACTTATATTTACATTGTATTGGGTATTAGAAACTTGAGATGAGCACATAGATTATACGCAAATACTACACCTTTTTACATAAATGACTTAAGTACCCACAGATTTTCACATCTAAGGAAGATTCTGGAATCAGTCTTCCATGGATACTGACAAGATGATTACAGCTTAAAGAGCAACATAGGCTGGGAATATGGCTCAGTGGCATAAGTGCCTGCCTAGTAAGTACAAGGTCCTGATCAGGTTTGATTCCCAGTACCAAAAAAAAAAAAAAAAAAAGGTGCTCACTTAAGCAGCACATATGCAAACACTACCCATAGAATAACTTCATGGAAGAGCATAATTTGCCAGGGATTTAGCTCAGTGGCACAAGTCCCTGCATGGCATGCACAAGGTCATGAGTTCAATCTAAGGCACCAAAAATAAATAAAATAAGTAAATAAACAAATAAATAAATAAAGAGTAACAAAGACAAGACTAGAGAAATCATCTTTAGAGGGGCCACACTGGCACAGTTTTTGAATCTAATCAAATACCCAGCATAGTTTGTCTTCACAGCCAACTGCTTTCCTCTGCAACCTTCCCCTGACATGCAGGCAGTTTACTATTCTACTTTCTCAAATTGTCAACGAAGCACTGCCTTTCGGAGCGTTCCTTCTGCCACCCCTTCCTTCCTGCATTTCTAGATTCCTTCAGGTAAACAGGTAGTCAGCGCCTTGGCACTCACGCAAGCATTCATTGGGACTTTGAGCAGTTGCCCTCCTCCACGGCCGGTCATTGAAGAAAGGAAGGCATTTCTCACAGTCTACTCCATACGTGTTGTGTTTGCAGTTGCACGCCAGCTTGCCAAATTCATTCTTCACACACTCGCTGGCATGTCCATTGCATTTACACCTGTGGAGAACCGAGACGTTCCCAAGAATGGAACTGTCACAAAGTCCCAGAAATGATACAGAAAAAATGTGTACACAAAAAACTGACAACGCTTTTGAGTTCTACCATTCAAACATGTAAACTGAGCAAGTAAGCAACATTAAAGTGAAAACACACATCATGGGGTGTGCCATTAACCAGGCAAAAGAGGAAAAGCCCCTGACGGTTCCTAAGGATACCTGTGGGATCAATTCCTGAAGTCAAGTGTGGATCAGGAAGCAGTGCAGTGCAGTGGTTCAAAAAAGGATGGGCTCAAGATTCAGCATGCCCAGGTCTGAAGCCTTCTTCTGTCTCTCAGTACACCTGAACCTCACCTGCAGAGCAGGGAGGATGATAAGGCCTATCCCATAAGATTAACGGGAGGAGGCCAGGGATATAGCTTAGTGGTGCAGCACCCACCGGGCAAGTGTAAGATTCTGAGTTCGATTCCCAATATAAACAAAATAAAACCCTTAAAAAAAAGATTATTGGGAGGATGAAGGAGTGGCTTCATGTATGTCTCAGGACTGCACAACCACATATTTCAATATATCTCAGCAATAATCTGCCACAATGAGGATCATGTATTTCCATTTGAAGCAGGTAAGGTACTGAATTAGATATATCATCCTCTATGTGGATATTCAGTAGTGAGAACATTCCATCAGGTGGTTTGGGGCAAGAATCCCTGAAGGGTCCCAGATGCAGGCATTATCATAACATAAGCACTCAAGCAAACTCCATGAGAACTAATTCATGATGGAAACAAGTGACACTTCTCTTGCTTGCTTTCAAAGATGGCAACCACTTCTACAATTACAACTATCATTTAAAAATACATGTAAATACTTTGAAATTATTCACAGTATGCTAGGATGAGGCCCAAACTTACATCTCCAGCTCTCACCTTTCTCCCAAGGTCCTGTCCTCAACTGTGACCCAAGCTTAGGTGTTCCCCATTACCTAAAATTTGACATGGCTACAACTAAACTCATCTTCCCCAAGTTATCCTATCTTCTTCATTATTTGATTCTTTTACAATAAAGTACATCTATAAGTTCTTTTCTGTTCTACTGTCACCAGTTAATATCAGATACTTATTGTCTAAGACTATACTGAATCATAACAGGAATATAAAAATTCTCTCAAATGTACTCTACTATTGCCATACTTGTATACTAAATTTCCTAACCCACTGATTTAGTTTCACAGTCCTACTCCAAAAAATTTGCCTGATTTCTCATTGTTTATAGTTTCCAACAACTTCTGCTGAGAATCAGTTCCATACCAGAAATGCTACATATAAAAATAATTTTTCTGGTTGAGACCTCATAGTCTCAATACAAGGGAGGAAAGTTCAAATGCTGAGCCTGCTGAAAAGGTCCCTGGCCAGTAAACTAGCTTTCTGGTTTACAGTTCTATAAACTCAGAGAAGGTTTTCCTTCTGTCAAATAGGCTTATACTCCTCCATGTCTGAATTTTATGCTCCCTGGCTAGCCATGTTCCCAGATGGATAGCCATCCATCAAATTCAACTGTCTTCTATTCTTATCAAATCCTATCTATTCTTCAAGACCCAGCTCAAACCCCATCCACTTGTCTAGGTGCCAGTTCTGGATCATTCTTGACATATGGCATCTCTTCTACTGCTACTTGATCTTTTTATTTCAAACATGTGACTATGCTAATATAGGTTGAGTATTTCTTATCCCTAATGCTTGGAACCTCAAGTGTTTTTTATTTCAGATTTTTTAACATTTATATATACAAAATGAGGTATCTCAGGAATGTAATTACAGTGTAAAGATGAAATTTATGTTTCATATATATTTAACACACACAGACTGAAGGTAACTTTATATACTGCTTTTAGTATGACTAAAACAGTAACTCATTACCAGAAATCAGGAGAACTTTCTACTTAAGGGATTGTGTCAGTGCTCAAAATTTTAGCTTTGCAAGCATTTCGGGTTTGAAATTTCTAGATTAGGGATATCCCATCTATATTTAAACTCTCACATAGCCACAGCCTGTCCCATTCACTTACAAGGTCCTAGAAGGTGAGGCCTTCTTAGGGGGATGCTAAATCCCATTCTCGGTCAGCAGCTTCCCCAGCCTATCATGGAGCGCTGTACTTAAATAGTCAGTATGTATTCACAAAGGGTACTGATCTGACAAGATTGTGGAAAACCTAGTTGCTTGGTTTCCACAAAAATGAGACTTGACAAGAAAGATATTCCAGGTTGCTGCCTCTTTTTCCAGGTATGCATTATCCCTACATCTTCCCACTCCTGTTGTCAGTAAAGGTCTCGTAATAATATTAATATAGCTGTAAACAAGTTGCTACATTCACTTTTACATCGAATCTCTAATCATGTTCAAGACTGATTTAACAGTTTACTTACCTGCCACCTACAGCAAAATCAGAGATTGCATAATAATAGGATTTGAGGACTTTAGGGTCATTAAACACTTCATCTCCAAAAGTGTTCAGGCGATTCAGAGTGACTCTGATGTCAGTGGCAGTAACCCAGTCCTGTCAGGCAGTAAAAACAAAACATTAAAGAGAAGTAGATACCAAAGCACAAAGCAGTAGGTCATTACATTGGTCTAGACCAGTGATGGCAAACCTTTTAGAACTTACAATGATACAAATAGTCCACTGTGGCACGCGTACCATAGGTCCACCACCACCAGTCTAGACCAACCAAATGTAGTTCATTTTTGTTTTTACCTCTCCTACAATATCACCTTCTCTGTGAGGCTTTCGTTTACCTAAAATTGCCATCCCTCCTCAACTCCTAATTTCCCTTTCCTATTTTAGTTATATTGTCTGTTTCTTTTTTTATTATAAAAAAGAAAAACAAAATAAAAGAATTTCAAAACAAGATAATAGTAGAGTAACAATAATTAATACAGTGCATAATTGTTGTCTTCAGAGTAGTTACTTAGGGTACAAGATGTAAGCATGAGATATTGCACAAACAATATCAGCACAAACCTTTCTTTTCAATGAACTAAAAGAAACTGGCAGTATATCTATCTTAGCTATCAAATACATATAAATTATATTATGTAATAATAATATATTACATTATATTTTATTATATAATATGTATATATTTTCTTGTCCTTTCCTTCTTTTTCTCTTCCCACCACCACAGTTTCTCTCTTCTTTTGAACAGTTTCTTCCCAATTCACAATATCTAATGTACATTTGGGGTCCTATTTACTTGTTCAGCCTCTCACACTAGTGAGGCTATATGATGTTTCAACAGAAACACTAAACCTATTGGAAGAGAAAATAGGTAGAAGTCTTAAAGACATATGTGTAGGCACAGACTTCATGAACAAAACCCAGGCCATATGGGAAACACTACAAAGAATGAACAAATGGGATCTCACCTTACTAAAAAGGTTTTGCACAATATTGTCTATTTTCATACATCTGGCCACCATAATCTGACTATAAGCAGCAAGTGAGCAGGAAATGTGTGTGTTTTCTTCACTGTAATTTCCCCCTACTGTTTACCATACCGTATAAGTGCAAATAGTATTTGCTAAGTACATGAATTGGGAAAAAAAAAAAACCCATCTGATCAAGTTAGTAGCTGAAGAATGAAAGTTATATAATTTCCCCCAAGGTTTTATGAGCACTAAGCCCTAATAATAAAGCCCTAATAATAAATGCCCTTTCACTGAGCTAATTTTATCAGACATTACATATGAGGTAGACTGTTATCACAATAATCCCAATGAATCATATCTGCTAAAACCACACCCTGTGCTATCCTTTTCCACATGTTGTGTGACTGGTTTTGGAGAGGGAACAGCAGCAAATGTGACACAAGCAGAGGCTTGATAAGTACTTGTGCCCAGGGAGTTGCCCTCCTGGAGCCCTTCCTCCACCACGAGGAAAAGCCTGGTCTTGTCTCCTAAGGATGACGACCACAGGGAGGAAGAAACCTGGCCTCCTTGGCTGACCTGCTGGGTAAGGGACCCCAGCTAACAGAATATTAGAAAGACTATACCATGGTGGTTTAAAAGCAGGAAGTTGGGAGTAGTATACTGCATATGACAATCCAAAGACACCATTTCTGCTCTCAGCCTCAGGCATCTTACTGGGCACTACATGTTAGAGATATAACAAGCAAGTGCAGAGGTAGAGGTACCTATGCTTCCAGAAGCTCAGTGAGACTGCAGGCACAACCCTGATTAAGAACTACCACTTTAAACCACGCCAGACATCTGGCGTACAGAGCAATGTGGAGAACTCATAAAAACTAATCTCCATGCAACTCCAGGTATAATTAGAAATAAGAGATGATGATTTCACTGTCTCCAAACTTGGAACTCAATAACAACTCCCACTCATGGCCACAACTGTAGGAATCTGTTGGTCTTCTGTAATGCAAACAGCTAAATATATCTCTGTTTAATGCCTACTATATATCTTCTCCAGGCTTCATCCCTATCACAGCTCTCCTTGAATGAAGGCTTTTTAAAGGTTGGCCCAAACTAGTTTTTTCCATAAAATGAGCAGACGCTTCAGTTAAACTTCAGAGGGTTGAAATCTCAGTTCTGTCACTTAAGACTGACTCAGGGTAAGTTACATCTTCTCTGAACCTCTGATCCCTCATCTGTAAAATGGAGATAACAGAAATACCATACAGAGCCATTATGAGAGTTAAAAGAGTTAATATATCTAAAGGGCTTAGAACAGTGTTTGCCACATCACAACACAGTAAGTATATAATAAATGCTAATCATTATTACCAACAATATCAACACATGCTTAGAAATACTCATTTATAGTGAAACCAGGAAGGGTCTTCTCCTCTGGGAGACTGTAGCTTTTTTTTTTTTTTTTTTTTTTCTTTTTGGTGGCATCGGGGATCAAACTCACAACCTCACACCTGCCATGCGGGTGCTTAAGCCACTGAGCCAAACTCCCAGCCCTAGTTTTTTGAGATAGGGTCGCACTGTATAGTTCAGGCTGGCCTTGCGCTCATGTTGTAGCCCAAGCCAGCCTCGAACTCACAACACTCCTCCTACCTCAGCCTCCCAAGTGCTGGGATTAAAGGCGTGCGCCACCACACCTGAGACTACAGGTTTTGGAGGGAGAGAATGCCTGCCTGTCTCCTTGATGTCAGATCAGATGAGAGTCAAATTCACTCACCATCCCTGGCAAGAGCATTATGAGAGCCACAGCTCTTACACCCAGAGACACATCATTAAAGCTCTGGCACAATAAAAGGACCCGACCAACGAATGCAGATATCCATTGCATTTTTACCACATGTAGTCTCATTAGTTTCTATGGCATAAAGAGTAGCAAACCTCAGAATTCCTAGAGCTGGGCAAGATGCTCAAGACAGGCTGATGGGCACACAGTTAACAAAGGCACTAGAAAATCGGCCTCTTTATAACACCGTTTTTTTCCTATTGACTACAGTAGTTTGTCTCTCCCCAACGTAAAAATACAACTTGCTGTAGGAAGAAACAGGGCTGATAAACGTCTGCTCCATTACCTCTCCTTGAGGATTTCAACCCTCTGCTTTTTCATCTCCCCATCATTTATTCTGAACATACCTGATCTCCACTGCCAGAAATTTTTCTGAAAGACCTCTGCAAACACACTTATTGTGCACCATAACCTCAGTTTACTAAGTACTTCCATATTCACCATCTCCCAGCAGTCAAAGAGGAAAACTGGACCCACAGAGAAATACAGCATGTTCTCATTTTTTTGGCACTGTCCAAAACCACACAACCAAGTCAGAAAACAAGTCCCTGAAAACAGGAAGTTCCAAAGAGACAGAATGGGAAAGCAGAAACAAAAAATCCAGAAAGACAGGAGGATTTCCTATTTACAAATCATAGCAACTTTTCATAAAACATACACAGCATTTGCAAACCTGAAACTAGTGTTTTTTCTCAGTCAATGAATACAGGTTGCCCCTCACTGAGATGCTAGCTTTAGCTCCGTGACAGTAGCATCTGGGTTTGTTCTGGGTTAAAGCACTGAGAACAGCATGGGTCTCACCAGTTCCAAGAGTCACACAGCTAGAAACAATGAAAATTCACAGTAATCTAAGCATCAGCAAAGAATCCATATGAGAGTATATAAAGAATGCACACAAAGGATTGATTTTTAAAAGCAGTTTTTAGTTCTACAGTGAAGTAAGGAAAACTCTCTATCATGATGCTCAAGCACAATACCACAGGTACTTAACTGATACCCTGTCACTACCACCTGCCCCTTCTGGTGATGAAAAATTCTCACAGTGTTTGGCAACAGTGCCAGACAAACCCCATCAAAGATCCTTGTATACTAACAAAAACTGGGCTAGTGAAGTAGCGCAGTGGCACAGTGCCTGCCTGGCAAGTTCAAGGTCTGAGTTCAATCTCCAGTACAAAAAAAAAAAAAAAAAATGAAAGAAGGCAGTTTTCTCTCTTTCTTCCTTTCTTTTTTTGGAGACAGGGTCGCATTATATAGTTTGGGCTGGTCTTGAACTCACTAGAGTCCAGGTTGGTCTCAAACTCATGGTGATCCTCCTGCCTCACTCTCCCAAGTGCTGGGACTACAGGCATGCGCTACCATGCCCAGACAGAAGGCAGCATTCTTCAATATCTTGCTTTCAACTGCTCCCCCTTACTAATTAAAAAATAATAATTTTTTATTTTATCAACTCAAAGAGGTAAGAAGTGCCAGGCCTATAACCCCAGCGATTCGAGAAGCTGAAGCAAGACTACAAATCTGAGCCCAACCTGAGCAACTCACAGACTTAGTGACAGTCTGTCTCCAAACAAAAAATAAGAGAAAAAAGGGCTAGGGATGTAGCTCAGTGAGAAAGCCTGGGTTCAATCCCCATTATGGCCAAACAAAAAAAAAAAAAGTCAGAAAGAACAACAGAAAACAAAAGGTCAGAAGCAAGATGTTTCAATCTCAAGTACAGACATTAGTTTTGTGCAAATTTTAAGAAGTGTGGAAAGGTCATTTCCACCTGGAAAACAGCACTATGTGCAGGCTGCTGTCAGAGTGGGGACAGCCACACCCAAGCCTCTCTCCATGAGTCAGGGCCATTCTCAGACTGCAGAGGGAGACAGCCAGGCCTCACCAGGAAGTGACCCTGGCCAGGAAACCACATCATTTTCATTATTTTGTTGGGCTGAGTTTTATTCTCTTTTGTTTTGTTTGATTATGTTAAATCTGATGGCCTGAACAACGATTTAAAGGATAGCAAGACATATTATGGTAGCCATTTTGGATTTCCTAATGGCTTGTTTTGAAGTCCTTTATTGCACTGTTTGTTTTGGTTTTATTGTGTCTATTCTATTCTGTTCTGTTCGATTTTTACTATGTCCAAAGGTATCTGTAGCTACTTGAAGACAACAAAGGGCGTTATGGTAACTGTTGTTGGTTTCAAAAGGTTTTGAAGTCCTGTATCACTTATACTGATTTATTTTGATTGGTTTTATCCTCTTTAAAATAAAAATAAATAAATAAAACTAAAAAAAAAAAAGAAGTGTGTAACGTTTGTATCCCAGGATTCGTTTGCATCTCAGCACCCATGTACACGCCAGGATCCATTCTGCCTGCTCACTGCAGGAGCGGGACACTGGCTCGGTGCCACAGGCTTCCTGGCGGGTGATAGAACTGACTGGCCCCTGTGCCGCCGAGGAGGGCCTACCTGCAGCACGGGGCTGTGATCAAAGTTGTAGGCGCTGGGCCTGCCTTCCAGGGTTGAGAAAGCCACATTGCCCCCAGTGAGGGGAGAAATGTCACTGAACTCATCAGTGCACAAGGCCTGCTGCTCGTCCTCTCCAGTCCTGATGAAGCCGCGGTTGGCCTTCGCATAGGTGTTCTCGCAGGAGCCGCTGTAGTACTGGTAAGGAATCCAGGGTCCATCTTCCCGAGTGCGCTTGTAGATAGCGAAGCTCTCCGGGCGGCTGGTGTGGAACTTCAGGCGCACGTAGGTGATGTCAAATGCCTTTCCTGTGGGATAAACACATCACAGTTCATGTGTCCTGTGAATGAAGGTAAGAAATTCTTCTATTCATAGGAGTTTGACGAAGAGGCAACAAATCACCCTATGCGCGTAACACTGAGAAGACACCAGAATACACAACACACTGGTTATGTTCAATAGGCTTATTCTAAATCACGAAATAACATGCATTTTCCCCACAAAATGACAAGCTGCAATTCGGTTGAGACATTGGCTCCTAGAGGCCTTTTCATGCACTGCTGAAAATTTGTTTGCAGTGAAAATTAGGAATATAAGTAGAGTAATGATGTGTTTCTTAAAAATGAATAAAAAGTTCATTTATTCTTAACGTTGGTGTTTCAGCAAAACCTTAATTAAACATTTAAAATTTTGCTGATTTTTTAAATGAGCTGAGACTAAGGATCACAAGTTCAAGCCCAGCCTGGGCAACTGAGCAACATAGGGAGACTGTCTCAAAAAAATTAAAAAGGGTTGGAGACATAGTCCAGTGGAAAGGCTTGGATTCAAACCCTAGTACCCAAAGAGGGTGGGGGTCATTTAGTCACTTTAAAGACTTTAAAATCAGGGAAGAGGACAAAAAAAAAATATTAAGATTGTTACCCACATATACCCACACCCAGCAAGGAATGCAATCATTATGTACTGTACTGTAAACACATGCTAATTTAAAAAAAACTGTAATGCTCAAGGCAGAAAGAATATTATCAGTTCTATTCTTTTATTTATTTACCAGGTGAAGAGACATTTTTTTTATTTTTTTGTACCAGGGACCAAACTCACAACCTCACACCTGCCAGGCAGGCGCTTAGGCCATTGAGCTAAATCCCCGGCCCTATTTTTTTAAGACAGGGTCTCACTATGCAGTTCAGGCTGACCTTGAACTCACATTGTAGCCCAGGCTGGTGTCAAACTCACAACAATCCTCCTGCCTCAGCCTCCCGAGTTCTGGGATTAAAGGTGTGTGCCACTACGCCCGGCAAGAGACAAACTTTAGAAGGGGAGAAAGTCAGTATTTTGGGAGATGGAACAGAGAGAAGAAAATTCTCCTTCAATAACAAATAGAGATGGGAAAAAAAAAAAAAAAGGAAAGGCAGAAGGAGGTTTATAAAGGTGGTATTTTCATAAAGCGAATCTTTAGAGGTGAACTCTGAGCATGGCAGGGCAGGCAGGGCAGGCAGAGGTAGGGCCCAGGAGCTGAGTCACTGGGACAGGCAACTCCCGCATCAGCCAGGTCTCGGCATCAGGACGGTGCAGCTGCAATCGGCCTGTCTTCAGGTCGACAGAAGAAGTAACATGGACCTGTGCTGAATCACAATTCATCTACGCACTGGGCCTTTCTGTCTGACAATATGTGTAGTTTGCTACTTCCATGTTACTGTGACGATCATAGTCTGCTCAACACCTATTAGTTGGGTATAACAACATGCTCAGACCCATGCTAGACACACTGGGGGCCAGGAGGTATTAGACAGAAGGGCTTGCTTGTCCTTACGGAGTTTACATTTTCCCCCCTACCGAATCAGCACCTCGTGAAGAACCAAGCTGACCCTCTCCTACAACACCAACACAACAGGAACCCCTGCACGCCCACAAGTGGTGGGTGAGGAGGGGCCAACCCTCAGGCTGCATTTTTCAACCCAGTTTTACCTACAATAAAACAGGTAAGATGAGTCACATATGATTATAGTTCTCAACAGGTCCTGATCTTAGAAGAGGTATGATTAACTAGTTTGATTAACTATGTACATAAAATACATTTGTACACATACGATCTGGAACACAAAGCTACACAGTGTGAGATAAAGAAAACAGGACTGGGTACAGTGAGTTCTTCGTTTTGTCATTTAAAAGCCATATGATTTCTATTCAGCAAAAATGAGGGTGATAATCCTTGTTCCACCTACCTCGAACAGTTACTGAAAGGTCAAACTAAGATCTTACACATACTTGACTAACTATAAAACTTTATGCAAGTAAAAAGCATTATTACAATAGTTTACGAAGAAAATTCTTAGACTAGGGTTCTGAGTATGATCACACATTAAAAATCTGACTATAATAGGAATTACTTGGTCAAGGTACCTTAAGAATGATATTATATAAATAGGATGCAGTATAACACTTTGCCTGGATACAGATGACATAAATTCAGTTTACACTCCTCTTGTTGAGAAGAATGTAAATTTAACCTGTATCTCTTTATTATGTCAAAAATGTCAAGACATCACCTTTGAATGCAGGTGAGGTTAGTACAATTATCTATGGCATTCCAGAGACTATCTAAGACATTCCAGGATGATAAAAGAATTTTGTTTTACTTAAGAGTACGTGGCTTGGGATGGTCAAAGCCTTAGTAATCTGGGGATTACAGATTACCTTTGCATTTCTTCTCTCTCACCTTCCTGACATCTCATTGTTCTCTAGCAACATGACCTACAGCAGACTGGGCCAAAGGAAACAAGGTAAAATGGACCAAGGGATTCTTTGTTCCAGATCAGTATCTGCACCACAAAGCTAAGTTCTGAAATAATCGGGCCTATGTGGCCACTCCCACTGTGACCACAGCCACAAAGCAACATAGGTGGCCACACATCCTTGAAGTAATTCTGGTAGCATTAAAATGAGACCACCTCGCGTACGGACATCAGCCTAGCCTTGCTGGCTCTGTACCTCATCTTCAGAGCTCCCTTCCTCATTCTAACCTTTGCCCACTGTCAGAAGAGGAAAAGGAGCTCTGTGTGACCTGCACAGAAGCTGACACATTTCCTCTCAAGAAGACAGCGCACACACTATCCTCAGAGTTGTGGTCGGTCAGTCCACAGTGAGCACAGACAAGTACAGTTCTATGCAGTGATTCCATGACAGGGAAAGCGCAGTGTCAGGGGAATGTGAAGGAAGGTCAACTAATTCAGATTTGGGAGGTCAAGAAATGTTTCCTAGAGGAAATGGCATCTAAGACCTGAGCAATGCTTAAAATTAGCAAAGCAAACAGGGGCTGGCTGTCCAGGCAGATACACCATGTATGGATGCTCAGAACACAAGGAGTGAACTCGGGGCGATCAGAAAGTCGCATGGTGTAACTAGAACTAGACAGAGGCTGGAGATAAGTGACAAGCAAAGCAACTACAGGCAGTGGCCAGTCACTGAAAGACTGACACCAGGAAATGCAGGACCATACTGGGTGATACGGCCACCTGGGGTAGGGGTAGAGATTAAACTGAAAGGGACAGGACTGAAAGACAGAGAAGTCAGACAGATTGGATGATAACCCAGAAGAGATAATAGAGGTAAAACCAAAAACAGGGACACTGGAATGGAGAGAAATGAACGGAGCCCAGTAAGATGTAGGAGGCCAACATCAACAGTAAGGTGGTTACTGATGGAGAAGAACTAAGAGCCACTTCTGAAGGTCTCCTCTACTTATACCCCACTAGTGCTCCATTCACTGTCAACACTCCCTTTTCTCATTCTGTGAGGTGGAAGGATTAAAAACAACGTTTAGTTTCTTGGCTTAAAAATAAGATAGTCAGCTGTGGTGGTGCAGACCTATAATCTCAGCATTTGGAAGCTGAGGCAGGAGGATTGCTGCGGGTTTGAGGCCAGTCCGGGCTACACAGTGAGTTCATGACCAGCCTAAACTGCAAAGTGAAACCCTGTCTCAAAAAGACAAAGAAAAACCAAGATAGGTAGTACCATTCACTAAAACAGAAAACACATAATAAGGAGGGTTGGAGACAAGGGCAGAGAGCTAAAGGGGAGATGGGCTTTTGCTACAGTAGATTTGAGTTGCCTGAGGATCAGCCAGACAAGGGGAAACGCCTGACAGAGAACAGGACGCGAGTGATCTGAAGGTCCAAGAGACATCTGAGTTAGACATATAGATCTGCGATTCATTAACATATAGATGACACTGAAGATGTGAGTATGGCAAAGATCAGTGAGGCAAGTGTATTGTGACAGAAGAGAGCAATACCCCAAGGAGCGCCAATATTTAAAGCACAGGTCAAGCTGAGATAACAAAGCAGACTGTGTAAAAGTGACCAGAGGGAGTAGAAGTTCAAGAAAGAAAGTTTTAAGAAAAGAATAATCAGCCAGGTATGGTGGCGCATGCCTTTAATTCCGGCACTCAGGAGGCTGAGGTATGGGGAGTGTTGTGAGTTCGAGGCCGGCTTGGGCTACAACGTGAGCGCAAGGTCGGCCTGAGCTACACAGTGCAACGCTGCCTCAAAAAACTAGGGCCAGGAGTTTGGCTCAGTGACTTAAGCGCCTGTCTGGCAGGCACGAGGTTGTGAGTTTGATCCCCGGTGCCGCAAAAAAAAAAAAAAAGAGTAATCAATTGTAAGAGTCAAGCATGGACAACAATGACTAGCAAGTACTCACTCACTTGAAGCCAATGAAGAGGCACTGCTGCACTTGAAAGAGTAGTAGGCGCAGAGACCGAAGGCCCTAGAACTGAGGACTAATGGCAGACAGATGCAGGGAGTGTGGTCAGCCTGCTGGGACACCAGGCTGGAGGGAGCCCTGAGATAAGCCGGTGGTATTGGAAGGAACACTGGGCCAAGGCAAGACTCTTCCCACCTCTGCCCCCACCTTTTTTGGTTGTTTTTTTTTTTTTTTTTTTCCATAGGTATGAGAAATAAGTGTGTACTTAATGCTGGTGTACTCAAGTCTAAAGACAAAAAATGGCTAAAAATACAGGCTAGGAAATAAGAACAGGATTCGGTGCTCGGAAGGAGATTGGCTCTAGGCAGGAGAAAATCCTCTTCCTATCTTATGCTTGGGTGCAAATGCAATTGACTTTGTAGGTTCTAAGGAAGAGAAGCTGAAAGAGTCCTAATTGATGACATTTTTCTTATAGTGAACATTAAGAGTACCTGGGCTAAGGGCTGAGGGCAAAGCCAGTGGAGTAGCTGAGTGGTGAAATACTTGGATAGTACAGAAACTTCATAGTAGCCACTGTAGAGACTAGCAAAGAAAGGAGGCTCACTGGGTAGTCAGTAGTCAGGCCACTAAGAGGACAGTAAGAGGTCATTACTTTGTAGGGCCACCTCTGCAGAGGTGAGATTTTCTTTCATTTGTTTGTTTGTTTGTTTTTGTTTTTTGAGACAGGATCTCTCTATGTAGTCCAGGCTGGTCTCAAACTCATGGTGATCCTCCTGCCTCAGCCTCCCAAGTGCTGAGATTACAGGCATGCACCATCATGTCCAGCAGAGATGAGATTTTCTACAGCAGCATGTCACATTCCCTATACTGGTGTAACAGAAGGAAAATTAGATAGGGCACTGATTTAACTTCAAGGAAACTGAAATCTAGGATGGATAAGAAGGAAATACAGAGAATGGAATGGAAGGCGTAACGTGTGAGTTCCATGTGTTATTTAAAATTACCTGTAACCATGGATAATCAAGAATTGGAAGCCAGGCATGGGGGCACACACCTACAATTCCAGCATTCCAGGAAGCTAACACAGGAGGACTACAAGTTTGAGCTCAGCCTTAGCAACTTAGTGAGGCCCTGTCTCCAAATATAAAATTAAAAAGGGGTGCAGATATAGCTGAGTATGAAGGTTCTGGGTTTAATTTTCCATATCAAAAAAAAAAAAAACACGATACCTTGGAAAACTAAGGATCTTATTTTTATTCTGTTAAACAGGACCGAGAGCTACTGTGTCCCCCCTCACTGTATTTCCCTACCCTCTCTCTGTGTCATCCTACTCATCTGACAATGTCAGAAGATACAGTTAATTGGCAGATGGATAGAAAACTGGCCCAGATCTTCCAGTGAGCTTGCCATATCATCATTATACCTGGAAGCAAGCAGAAGCAGACAGAAAGACTTCAAGGTGAAGTAGCTAAGCCGAACAACTAAGGCTGTCAGTTAGTGTATCTGTAGATGTCACCCAGCAACAGCACAAGCACAGTGTCTTCCATTCCTCACCCCGCGTTCCCGCACATGAAGAATAACCATGACTATACACACCCTGGAGAAAATATTTAGCTACCAAATGTTCTCCTGCCTCTCCCTCTCCCTCTGCGACATTCCTTCCATAAACAAAAAAGAAAAGGGGAAAAAAAAAAAAACTGAAGTGCAGATGATCAGAAAGCAGCACACAAAATCAACTGATCCTTTCTGCCCTGACTCCTACCGCTGATGCTGGCTGAGCGAATGAGCGAAGCGGAGGGGGCTGCCTGAACAGTGAGAGCCAGCCTTTCCCTAGGCTGGGCGACCAAACCAAGGAATCCTGCTTCAGCCGCCTACGTGGTGAAGTATTTCTAATCTCTCTGAGTAGGGGAAAAACTCTTCCTGTTTTAGGACTGGATTCAAATACTGACTGCTAGGAAACATAAATGCTTCTCTGTTCTGTGCAACTCCAAAGAATTCCATGAGAAGCTTGTGAAACAGCATCCTATACAGTTGAGTAATGAATGATAATGGCCATAGAGAAATTGTCAAAATTTCAAAATGCCCTTCCATGGCTTGAATGAGAGGATGAAAACCAGTTTACTCTAAAGCATCAAATTAAGAGTCACTGGTTCACTACTGTTCTTCTATGCTAACTCTTTAGAAATCAGAAAATGAATGCTCTCCTTGCAGCCAGTCTCAGGAATATAGAACTTTAATAAAGTTGTATTACGAAGTTCCTCAGAGATGGTGTATGTTTAGGCTATTAAATAGGACTCTCCAAACAGTTATCACAAACAGCGGACACAGAAAGCAACTATTTGAAAACGTTTCCAATTCTGTTACCATAACTGCTGGCTGAAACAAGAGTTCCCAGGACAACATGTCCAGCTGCATACCAGCTGTTATTGTTCCACCTCAGCAGACGGATTGCACAAATAGAGCTTTCCCAATTAAGATGACGGAGAGCCAAGTTAATGTTGAATTTGGGATCCTCAAGCAGTCAGACAGGCAATCAGAAAGCACTGGGAAGAACATCTGAGCGTACGGAGAATGCGTAGAGGTGATGTGAGTACATTCCACCTGCCAAAAAACCCAGTGCTGACGGCCTGCTGGAGAACTAGTTTCTACTGCCTAAAACTCATCCCTAAAACAGACTGCTTTAAAGAAACAACTTATCCTGTTCCTTTCCCTCACATTTCAGTGCTTCTTGTTCATGGCCTCTCCCCTGTCTACCAGCTGAATGCCAGGAGTGCAAGGGCCAATCTCATAGGAAGCATACTTTAAGTGTGCAAAATTCACAAGAAGTTCTTCCTGTCACACGTGAACTATTATTAATGTCATCGAGAACCTAAGATGGGCAGAGCTGGAATATGAAAAGTGTCTCAATTCTGTACTGTCACAATAAAATACAGCAGAAGTAGGTAGACAGAAGAAGGTAAGCATGCTAGCTTTTTCTTTTTTTCTTTTATTTATTTATATTTTTTTGGTACCGGGGATTGAACTCATGACCTCGTGCTTACCAGGCAAGCGCTGGAGCTGCTGAGCTAACACCCCAGCCATGCTAGCATTTTTTAAAATCTCAAAAAACACCAAAGGTATGGTTTTGGCTAATAGAGCTAAAAGGCAGACAAGTTTTGAAACACAGTATAATTTTGGAGACGACATACTCATAATCTCTGACAGAAACTAGGTTTTTCCATAAGGTATAAAATTTAAAACTTAAGGTAAACAAACAAACAACAAAAACAAAACAAAACAAAACAACCCCCCGTAAAAAAAAAATCCAGTTCTACTTTCTCCCTTATAACCTGCAAGATACTGCTTGGTGCTATTACTGAACAAGACCACAGTACTGAGCTAGTATAACAATCCTCAGAGCCCAAATGCAATATCCAAAAATGCCATATCCTCTTCAGCATACTGAAGGCTCACAACTGATTTGACTTAACATGATAACTCTGGTTCCCTAAGATGGCTATTATGCAACCAGAGAATTCTTAACTGAACACTAGAATGTCAAACATGCTTAGAGGGTAATTTAAAATAGGTGTAAATTACAGTTAGAGGTAATAGACATTTTCCATTATCAAAATGCAAGGGTAGGATATGTCTTTGTCATTTTATGTGGTATCTTCACCACAAGAAATAAGGCTCTCAAGTAAAATTCCAAGCCAAGAACTGGCGAATTTGCCCTATTCGCCCAAACCTCACACTTACAAGACTCAATACCAGCCCTAATTCAGGCTAGTAGGTCACAAACATGCCTGCAATCCTGAGCTAAGCTAGAAGAATGAGGCCAACATTTACTCCCACTCATCCAAGCTAAGGCAAAAAATGCACTCATGCTACTGAACAAACATCCAGCTATGGGACACTGAATGAGGCAATTAATGAAAAAAAGTCACAGAAAGAAAGAAAATGTGTTATTTGTAATACTAAAGAAATAAATAAAAGGGCAATGATATATGAGATACATAAGTAAAACCTGTATCTTTAGAAAATATACTTATTAAAATATAAAAAAAGACACTTGAAATTTATGGGAAGTTATTTCTTGTTGCAGGACATTTATAAACTATTAAGAATTGACTGTAGTTTGGTTTTCAAACACACGGAAGGGTGACAAATGAAAAAAGGAGAGAAAACAATAACTTCATTATGAAAAATATTCTAACATCTAATCATATAATGTTATAATAGACTAAGACCAACTCTAATCATCTTCTGTCTCACAAAGGGGCAGAAAGTTGATTGATAGTTTACGTTTATTTCCACAAAGCCCACTATGATAAGCCATTCGGAATACTACAATCCTTCATTTTGCTAGAATGTCTTTTAGTTTCTAGTTCTTTTGATTCCTAATAAACTTAGCCCTTAATTTCCCTAGCTCATATGCTATTCACATCTCTCTTTAAAAACTATTCACATCTCTCTTTAAAGCAGGAAATAACTTAAAATAACCGAAGATATATTAAATGCACGTATTTCTCAATTTTTCAGTTGCTTATTAATTTTCTTACCATGCCACCTGTTACGGTTTATACATTGTGTCAACTGGAGAAGTCTAGAAGCTTAACTAAGTAACTCAGCAGCCCTGCATCCTGGGGTGTAGAGAACAAGCTGTTATCATTCTCAGATATTGTTCACTGTGTCAATTTGAGAAGGTTAGAAGTTTAATTAAGTGATTCAGCAGGGGGCCAGGGTCCCTAGCTTGTAACATCCTCAGCCTGTGCAAGAGGCGGGCAGGCAGATGGCATAAGTGCTACCCCCACCCCAGGGGAGCAGCCTGCATACTATAAAAGGTGAATGAGGAGGGACTGACTGCTGCTTCTTTGGAGGAGCTCCAGTCTTCGCCTTCAGCTTGGACATTGTCTGCTGGCTTCTGGCACAGACTGTTCAGCTTCATCGTAGACTCTTCAGCCTTCCATCGTAGATTCTTCAGTGTTCCATCGTAGACCCATCAGCCTCCTGATACGGACTTGCACAGGACACTGCAGTAAGCTCCAGCCCTTGGGCTGGGCCCTTCACCCTCCAGCTTGCAGACACCCTCTACACACTCCTTATTCAACTTTGTGGCTGACCACTGTAAGCTGATCTTGTGTATCTTGTGCTATATCTGTTTCTCTACTAAACCCTGACTGATACACCACCCATCAGGTCAAGTTTAACAGCCATGACTGTTAAACTGCTCAGGTCCAAATTCTTCCATTCACTCAACAAATATTTACTGAATACTACTATACCAGGCAGTCAATGTTCTAGACATTAAGGCCATAGCAGTGAATAAGATACAGTCCTAAACTAGGACCTTGAAGTCCAACATTGCAGTCCAGTGGGGAGTAGGGTTGGGTAAGGGGTACATAAAAATAAAAATAAAAATTTTACGTGTCAGAGGATCATGAAAAAAATTGGGATGGAAGATATTAGAGGAGGGGTTCTCTTAACACTGCATTATCAGAGATGGCCTCACTGACACTAATGAGATTACATTTAAGCAGAGACCTGAAGAGCTGAACCAGGGCAACGTATTAGGGAAGGGCATTCTGGGAGAGACAAATGCAACTACCCTAAGGCAGGAGCTTGCTGGTCAGTTTCTCAGAGCGGTGAGGTCAGCCTGCCTGGGGTAAAAGTGAGAAAGGTGGAAAGTATTAGATCAGGTCACAGTAGCTACAGGGAAGGGAGGAACTTCAATCACGGGGAGCCCTGCAGGCCACTGTAAGACTTGGCATTTACTCTGAGTGAGGTGAAAAGCCACAGGAGACCTTTGTACAAGGAAATAACATGCTCTGATTAGTATTTCAAAAGGATTACTCTGACCACTATTCTAGCTAAAGACTACAGAGGACAGAGAAAGGTGGGCGGGGAAGGGAGTTTGGACAATCTAGGCAATAGATTATGGTAGCTTGGTCCAGGGTAGAAGTGGAAAGTAGTGACCAGATTCTGAGCGTATTTTGAGAGCAGAACAAATCAGTCCACTGGTGGGCTGGATACAGGTTATAAGCTTTGGCTTGCACAATTAGAATGATGAAGCCACCATTTATAGAAACAGGTACAGGGATGCACTGCAAGGAAATTGGGAGGCTGGTATTGGGTCTAACAGTTTCAGATGCTTATGAAACATCATTATGGAAATGTCAAGTAAGCAACTAAGATATTCAAGGATAGAGTTCAGCGACAGGTCTAGGCAGGGGAGAAAAATCCGTAAGTCATCAGCATAGAGTCAGTATTCAAAGCCATGGGATTAGATGAAAATGATCATAAATAGATATAGATAGGTGAGGGGTAGAGGGTCTTGGGGCATAATAAATTTTAAAGATGGGGAAGATAAGGAGGATTTAACAAAGAAAACTCAAGGGAAATATCTACTAAAGTACAGAAGTATGAACAGCAAAATTTTGGGAACAAAATTTTTCTAAAAACCACTTCAGGAAGAGAATAATCAACTGAAGCAAATATTCCTGAGACATCAGAAAAGATGAAAACTAAGGATTGGCCACTGATTTAGCAAACTGAAGGACACTGTTACCTGGACAAGGGTTTGGTAGAATAAGAGAGCTGAAACCAGAGAATGCTGGGTGGAGTGGGGTACAGTGGGAATAGGAGCCAGCTGATAAAACCAATTTCCAAGGAATTTTGCTAGGAAGGAAGGGAGGGAGGGAGGGCAAAAAAAAAAGAACAAAAGATAGAAGAGAAGAGAGAAGAGGAGGGGAGGAGAGGGGACGGAAGGGGAGGGAAGAGGAGAGGACAGAAGAGGAGAGGAGAGGA
>RJWM01002469.1:0-21193 GCA_004363535.1 Dasyprocta punctata | reverse complement strand
ACCCACTTTGATCTATGGCGAAGTAAGCCTCCCAAAACTTTCCCTTGAGAAGGAAAAAATGGACATGTCCAGGATCAATGTAAGTATGCAGACTAAGAAACATCTAGTACCTGAAGAGTTCAACTCACAGAGCTCCGGAAGGCCCCTCCCCATCAGAGCCAGCCTGGTTCCAGGCCTTTCTTCCCCAGCAGTTCTCAAAATCTAGTCCAGCATCAGATCTCAAGCTGGCTGTTAGAAAACTACTGAAAATACAAATTGTTGATCCTCATCTCTAGAAGTTCCATTCTGGTAGGTTCTGGGTAATGTTCCAAAATTTGTATTTTTTAAAGCACTAGAGATAATTTTTATGTACTGTCACATTTGAGAAATATTTTCTCACTATAAATTCTTCTCCATCTTGGTTCTTGCCTTTTAAAGATTTAGGTAGGAAAAGGAGCCTGACCTTAGTGCTGTATTATAAAATGAATTAGGCTTTCCTAAGTGATTACTTTGCTTTTTTAGGCCAAGCATTTCAAGGTAAAATTTATTCCAGTGTCAACTGTAAGCTCAAACAGTGAACCAGGACAACAGCAGTCTAACTTCTTTAAGTCACAAACAGATGTTAAACGCAACACAGGCTACGCACTCCACACCCAAGGGGGCTTAGCATGACTGGGCCAACTGAACCCAAACTCCCCAACATTTTTCTCCATGTCAGTTTCCTCTGTCATTCAACTGATACCCTCAAGGCCCCACTTCCCAGACAAGTAAAAATAAACATTTGATTTTTAGAAAGTTACTGAGCATTTCACAGCAGTATGCTTTACACGCAGACAGTAATTGAGATTCTCTAAAAAACCAAATTTCCCATCCCCACTGGCACCTGCCCCTCACCCCATTCTTAATGTCTAACAGAATAATGCAGGACCACCAGCGTATCTCAATGGCAAGGGATAAATCTGGAGACAAAGAGTTAACTTTTGCCTCAGTACACACAAAATGATAAGAAAACACTTCATTGTCGTTGTCTGGAAGCCTAGACTTGTTTAATCCCAGCCTGTGTTGGGTAGTGTTGGCATTTTCAGGGAGGGTGCTACATTCTGCTGGTTAAAGACCAGCACAGAAATATTTACTTTTTGAAAAAGGAATTTCAGGTGTTTATTTTAAAAAATACACACAGGTGTGTGCACACACACACATACATGGTTTAAGAGGAAGTATCCAACAGTCATATAGCTAATAGAGAAAAAGAAAAGAGCAGGAGGAAGAAAGGCAGAATATGAGACTGAAGAATTAAGAACATTCTGAAAGTCCGGATGTGCCATAAACTGGTTCCCATATTCACATCAGATCTACAGGGCAGCCTTCTTCTCATTTCAGAAACACTTTGTGTCACTGATCTCACCTCTTTCCAGAATCAAGCCTTAGGATGCACCTTCAATAGTTTAGAATTTAAGACAGAGGGTGGCAAACTACGGCCTGCTGACTGATCTACCTTATCTCCTGCTTTTCATAAAGTTTTACTGAAATGAAGCCGTACCTACTTGTTTACATACTGTCCATAGAGGCTTCCTGGCCATAAGAGCAAGACTGAGCGATTGGAGGAAGCCAAAAAAGCCTAAAATATTTTCTGTGGCATTCTATAGATCTAAGAAGACAAAGACTATAAAAACAAAGATTTCTACTAAAACCTCTTCTAGCTCCCTACTGCAGGGCACATCGTTTGAAAATTTGGGCCAAGGAAATCTGAATTTTTTTTTCCTCTATTCACACACACACACATACACACACACAAGCAGAAGGAAGTCTATTCAGAAACTGTGTAAGATTAAGCACAACTGCAATCCATTTGATACCTAGAATTACTTATTTCATTTATAAAGAAAAAGATTAGCAGTTAAAAAGGAAAGAGAAAGAGATCTGAATCATTCCATAAATCGAATCTGTAATAATATCCTTTAGCTCTTACATAGCTCACAAAAATGAACCAGTCAAGCAGAAAGACAAGGAAAACAATACTACTGGAAAAAATGGCACCATTTTTCCAATGATGCCTCCTCTCAGACCCAGTCCAAGTGGTAGCAGAGAAAGGAAGGAAACTGACTAAGACAAACAGCAACCATAGCTGGGAGAGCAGGGAAAATGACAAGTTGAAGACTGCACATAAAATGGAAAATACGAACAGATCTCATTTAGATCTCTATGAGAACGTCCCTCCCTTGTCCTCTGGGTAGGAATTCAGTCCTTCACACAAGGCGTCCTTGTCTTCCTTCTGAGTGGATGGACAATTTACATCATGAAAATACCCTCCCAGCTGGCACTCTCTCTACAAGTGACTGATTGTGAGCAGATGCCTTCATAAAATAAGTATAAACGAATACACCCCTTCTTCATTTTTCATTCACCCACCCACTTAGCAAAAGAATAGAAACGCATACTCTACACTGCTTTAGAAACCAAAGCCTGTATTCTTTACATCCCTTCACATCTTTCATTGACCTTGCTTTTGCATTCCTGACTAAATAATGCACCCCATTAAGTATCTAACATACAAACAATCTTCCTACACTGGAGCTACATAATCTTTACTACAAAATGCAAGCATTTACTTATTTTCTTTCCAATTATTTCACTTAAAAAATGAGTAATTCCTAGGATAGCCTCAATTCAGAATATTTGAAAATCTATGTCAAAAAGGAATCAAAACTTTCAACTGAAAATTAATCAAAATTACCACTGTAGTTAGTGTTACAGATTAACACTAATGAAATCAATCACACTCCCTTTAATACACACTATTATTTCAGAAACTATTTTAAATTACTCTTCAATTGGAAAGCAGTAAGAAATTTGGCAGGTAAACATGTGTCCCCTTCCTACAAACAGAAATTTTTGGTGATCATTCCCAAAGTTGTCTTACAAATCATGTATACCAGATTCAGTGAGGGTGTGCTGAGGGCAAAGAGATCAACAGTCAAATACTTACATAGCACATTTCAGGTAGGTTCCCAGTATTTCAAAATCCTGAACCCTTCTTATCTGCTTTTCCCTCTACATTGAGAGCAAACATTCAGCAGTGATAGCAGAAGAAATATTCTTTAAGTCTATTCTTTACCATATTTCAAACAGACAGCTCAGGACTTCGCTGCTACTCAGTGGGAGTGTTTCACATGCACCCGCATGGGACCTGTTCTACCTTTCTATTTACATTCTGGAGAGCAGCCAAAGTCCTTTCTAGCTCTCTTTGATCTGATGCCAGAGTCTTGGTATCCCAAAACCACCGAGATGAAATTCCCTTAGGAGTGCTATAACTGAAGTGCAGTATGAAGGAGACGGAAAACATTCCATAAACCCATCCTGTATTGGATCACTCTTCAGCTTCAAACTCCTTGCAGGTTACCTGATCTAATGCAGACTCCTCAGGCATGTTATTACAAAGCATCCGTAAGTCTGAACAATACTGCTTCATTTTCTATCTCCAAACCATACACTGAAACGCTCCAATGTAAACTCACTCTCTCTTTCTTTCTCTCTCTCTCCCCCTCTCTCCCTTCCTCCCTCTGACAAGGTCTTGCTATACAGTTCAGGCTGCCTTTGAACTCACAATGTAACCCAGGGGCCTCGAACCCACAGTCGTCCTCCTGCCTCAGCCTCCAGAGTGCTGGGATTAAAAGCACGCACCACTACGCCTGGCTAAACTCTACTTGCCATCTGCATTATCCATATACCATTTCTCTATTCTCTCTCACCCCTTCCAAACCCTACCTACCTGTGCAGGTTTAGTTCACGTACCACTGTCTCCCAAACACTTTCAACCTGTATTATCATCTCACTTTTGTGAATACATAGCATACAACAAAAGATTAACTTATTCAACAGAAAGAAATCTATATTTTTGGTATCTTCTGCAATAGTACAGTTCAAGGTTTTCTGAACATCACACAAAGTAAAAAAGACACTTCAGCCAGGCATGGTGGTACACACCTGTAATCCTAGCACTTGGGAGGCTGAGGCAAGGTGATCCCTGTGAGTTTGAGGCCAGCCTGAGCTACAAAATGAGTTCAAGGCCAGGCCAAACTGCAGAGTGAAACCCTGTCTCAAAAAGAACAACGACGAAGAAACACTTCATACTGGAACCCTCAAGATATACACATGCTGTTAAAACTCATTTGATCAAACAAAACAATAGTATCTATGATGTAATCTGATAGTCATTCTATTTTTCATTTCATTTTTTAGAAAATGCTGGTTGCCTATCACTAAATCGATTTTGAGACATTAGGAGTTGTTGCCTACAGTTTTTAAAATGCTATTCTACAATCCTTACGGCATTGTCCTTGGCACAAACCCAGAGCTCAATAAATATCTGATCATTGTAGACTGACACATCCACCACAGACACAGGGTAGAATCTTACAATGAAATTATGTTTTCTAGTTATGGCCATAAAGCTTGATGATGAAGTCTTTTGAGATCTTCTTCCAATGACTTAAAAAACAGGACAACATATGAAAAAAAAAAAAAAGAAGCTTTAGATATGACAGCCTTTAATAAAATCAAAGAAAATATTCTTTTTCCTGAAGCTGAACTGAAAAAATTTCATTCACATGTATGGCACCCCTAAGGAGACCTGAAGCCTCCAATCTCGCATAAGTAAATCTTTCCCAGTTAGCTGGTTTTAGCAGTTCTGGTCCCCAGGCCTCCTTCAGCTATGAGCATATTTGATAAGTCTTCAGGGTAGTAGAAAAGATTTCTTCTCTCTCAGATAGATGTCCGGTGCCTGGGTGTTAAATTTCTACCAAAGTAAGATATCTGGATATTTATTGGGAAGTTCAATTCGTCATGTATGGTGTTTGTGGAATTATCTATACTTGTTTTTATTCTTTGTATATATTCATTGTTGTGGTAATTATAACACACACACATGCAACTACAGGTTTTTGAGGTCCAGCACTCTTGTTCCCTGCTATCTCTTTATTGAACTTGTATAGGAAGAAAAAGGCCTAACTTATAAAATAAGCAGTAACCCAATGAGATAGAGTACACTTAGATGAGTCTAGCTTATTGTCTGGTTCATTCATTAAATGATTCATTCATTTACAAACATACCCTGAAACTTAATGTGTGCCAGGCAATAGGCTGCGTGCTAGATAAAGTCAAGTCTCTGTCCTAAAGGAATTTCAATTGATAGGTAAAGACAGACACAAATACTTACATACAAAGTGAGGTAAGTTCTATACCTGGAAGTAAAGAGCACCCACATGTCTATTTTCTCATCTGGAAAACAGTTTACACAGACGAATTTTAATGAAGCATGTACATCCAGCTCCAAAAAAATCTCAATTCTACAATGCTACCGTCAGGGACATTTCTAAGAATACCTCCTTCATCCGATCTTTTCAATATATTCTTTTCTCATAGTAACATTCTAAGGAAATGCTAAAATGCCACAACTGATTTGACAAAGGTGAATAACATCTGAGATACAAAATATCAGTTGGTTTTCAGTAAAGTTCAATTCCACAAAGACTTAAATAATTTCCTGACTCTCTACCAGGCTTTTGCCAATAATCTCTACTCAATTAAGTTCTGCATGCCCAGTTGCAGGTAAGCTTGTGTTGGACAATTTGCAAAGGATAATAGAAGTTTCCACTTTAAAAGTTACACAATTTATAATTGAGCACAGGTTCTCAAATAGTTGCTTCTGTCCTTGGATGAGAAAAAGATGACTCTTGGTTTCTCTACCTCCGAAAGATCAATCTCCAGGCTCCCAACATTTCAACCCATATTTAGCCAGGAGGGCTAAGTTACGTGTAACGTTTTAAAGTAAGTTCTTCAGATGGGAAAAAAAAGAAAAACATTTTTATGCTTTTGTTTCTATTGCTTGCAAAAGTAAATGTCCAGATCCCTTTGAAAATCTGCCCAATCTACAAACCAGTGGAACTAAACTGAACTCCCACTACTACTTGGCTCATGCATTCTTCCACAAGTCTGGAACAAAGACCTCATTGACTTCTGCATGTAGGCGGATTAGAATTGCAATGCAGCCATGTAGCACGTTACTTAGGACAGTGATTCCACTCTGATAAGTCAAGGGAGTCTTCTCTGGGGTTGCTTTCCTTCTTTCCACAGAAGTATAGTTTTAAATTTCCCATAAAAAATAGTTGTATGATGTAGCATAAAACAGGTCTGCCTATATATTTTAAACCACATATAGAATTGTTTTATTTGCCAGCTTGTATTTAGTGTTGTTTCCAATCCTTCTTAGATCTCACCTTAAAATTTAACAGACTAAGTGGACACAAATGTATGCCAAGAGTCAAACATTCCAAGTTCTTAAGTGTCCAGTGAAAATCTAAAAAGAAAAATATTAGAAAGTAAAATGGAACAAGAGCAAAATGACAGTATGACAGACCAATCATCACAAAATTTCTCTATCTTTAGAATTTATAAAGCACACTATAAAAATTTTAGTGCCACTTTCTAATTCAATGTCCAAGCATGTACTAAAAGCCTTCAGTAATGGAGGATAGAAAGATAAATGTTTATAATCCAGTGGAACCAGAGCAGGATGTGCTAAGTGTTACAAAGGACACACAGAACAACTGAGCCCAAATGGGTCATTACGAAAGCTTTTTACAAGAAGATGCCATCAGGCCGGGCATGGTGGCGCACGCCTTTAGTCCCAGCACTCAGGAGGCTGAGGTAGGTGGAGCGTTGTGAGTTCGAGGTCGGCTTGGGCTACAACGCAAGCACAAGACCGGCCTGAGCTACATAGTGCGACCCTGCCTCAAAAAACCAAGGCTGGGAGTTTGGCTCAGTGCCCTAAGCGCCTGCCCTGGCAGGTGCGAGGTTGTGAGTTCAATCCCCGGTGCCGCAAAAAAAAAAAAAAAAAAAAAAAAAAAAAAGATGCCATCAAATTTGTATTTCTTCCTCTGAGCAAGTGATAAAATAAAAGTGGGTGGTTTTGACACAGTAAAACAGTAAAATATACACCCTCAGCTGCATTTTCTTTCAGTGCTTCTGATAATTTAGTACTGCCTATGAATTTTAAGAATATTCACACTAAGTAAAATACTTGGCATTGTCACGCAAAATGCCAAAATAAAAAAAGCAAGCACTGTAAGGAACTCACAGAAAATAAAAGGCTGTGAAGAAGATAAGGACAGAGACTAGTTCAAAATACCATATATGCATAAATATAAAGAAGGTACTTCTCCTCTAAATTATCTTTCAGAAAAGGGAGACTTGCCTTATATGCCAATTCTTACAAAGCTTCGCAATTACTTCATTTGTACACCACAACTTATGATGAGAAATCGAATTAGTCTAAAATGACCCAAATAGTACAAGTTTTTGGAAAGTTATACATCATATATAGTAAAAGGGTTTTTATTCTCTTTTGTTTTTAAGAGACAAAAATACTAACTCATTTATAGAACTACCTCCTGGAAGGCATGGGTTTAAAATTAAAAGTGCTGAGATTTCTAAATAACAAGCCTCTAAAGAACATAAGACAGGACTAATAGTAGGAAAAACAAAAAACTACTCTACGTTACATGAATCAGCCTATAAGGCATATTGGTACAAGAAAATTTCCAAGTCAGGCATGGTGGCACACGCCTTTAATTCCAGCGCTCAGGGAGGCTGATGCAGGAGGACTATTGTGAGTTTGAGACCAGCCTGGGCTACAAAGTGAGTTCAAGGCCAGCCTGAACTGCACAGTGAGACCCTACATCAAAAAATGGGTCTGGGGCTTTTAGCTCAATGGCCTAAGTACTTGCCTGGCAGGTGCGAGGTTGTAAATTCAATCCCACGTATCAAAAAGCAAAAAAAAGAAAGTTTCCAGTAACAAGTATCTTAAACCAATTTTTACAATAATTTTTAATGTTTGAGTAATCACACTTTTTCTTTCTTTGTTTTTTTTTGTTTTTTTTTTTTTTTTTTGGTGGCACCAGGGATTGAACTCGAAACCTCGCACCTGCCAGACAGGTTAAGTCACTAGGCCAAACTCCCAGCCCAAACCAATTTTAAAAAGTACCAGAACATAATTTCTTCATATAAATGTATATAATACAACCTGGAAAACTATGCTGATGATTAAAACGTGACTTTAATAATCACTGATGTCAAAATGTATATTAAAAAATTGGAAGTGAGATATGATGGTACACATCTGTAATTTCAGCACTCTGGGAGATGGAGGCAGAAGGATAGCAAGTTTGAAACTGGCCTGGGTTACTCAGTAAGTTTGAGGTACCTGGATCATAGCAAGACCCTGTCTCAAAAAGAACTGGAGGTCTGGGCATGTAGCTCAGCGGCACAGCCCTTGCCTGGCAAGCTCAAGGCACTGAGTACAATTCCCAGTACTAAAAAAAAAAAAAAAAAAATAGGAAAAAAACTGTTCCACAAAATGTAAGAATACAGCTGGGTGTGGTGGCACATGCCTGCAATCTCCACACTTGGGAGACTGAGGCAGAAGAATCACCACTGAGTCTGAGGTCAGTCTGGGCTACACAGAAAGATCTTGCCTTGGGGGGAAAAAAACACAGAAAACAATCCTATAAAACAATCTCATATAGTTTTCCTATATGAGACCTAAAATATACAAAATTAATAAATAAATATTTTTAAAAGTTATCTATTTTATCTATATCCCTAATTTTTCCCCCAGTACTGAAGACTGAATCCAGAGCCTTCACCCCAAGATATATTCTCAACCTCTTTTTTATTTTTTATTTTTAAGACAAGATCTTGTTAAGACAATTAAGTTGCTCAAACTTGCAAGCCCACTACCTAAACTTCCCAGACTGCTGGAATTATAGGCATGCACCATCACACCTGGTTTATATTCCCCAAATTTTTATAACTTCAAGTTGGCCAAAATCTTTATATAAAAATATTTCAAATATAAAATGATAAATAGTCTAAGATTTGGTGTTGTCTTTTATACAAAATCATGTGGTAGACTTCATGTTATGATTAAAAAGAAACAAGATGGTAACCAAATGGGATTCCGTATGTGATCTGACCGGCATTTAACTCTGCAGGACCCACACCAACCTTCCAGTCTCGGGGGAACCGGCAAAGGGACGGCAGGCAAGCAGGCAGGCAGGCCAGCTGCTCTCCCAAGTGTGAATCTCACTGCTCCCAAGCTACAGCCATGAGTTATCCAGGGCTCCTTGCTTAAGATGCTGCCATCCCTCTCCCATTTTATTTCTACTTAGCAACAGAAAAATCAACTTTAAAGGCAGATCAATCATCATTCCCGCTAATACAATGAAAGAGTATCTGTACACAGCAATAGCATAGACTCTATCCTTGATGGTAAAAGAATACACACATGCACAAATCAACCTTCTCCTCTTTGTTCTATATCAGTTCAAAAAGTTATTTAACCTTCTGTCTTCTTCCAAGTTTTTCCACCTGCACAAATCACAGTGAATGGCAAAAATGTCAGTGTCACAGACAGCAGGAAAATGATGCCAACACGTGCTATCAGGGCCAGAAGAATCCTTTCCACGACACCACTAACGATACAAATGATGACACTGTCCACAGCAAGGCCAAGTTGGTGGGCCTAACAGGAAATGACCCTGTGACCATAACCAGTCTTCACTCTGACTCCTAGCACTGGCTGTATATGGTTGACACTGATCCTAATCAGCCCCAAATTGTCACCTTTAGGGACCCTGACACATACCTGAAGTGACAGAAGTATTTCCATCATCAGTACTAATAAAATTGAAAAGGGATCTGTGCAATTACAACATTAACATGACCCCCTTTTCCAGCGATGATGCTAAAATGTAAGACCCAGCTTCCAGATGAACTGGAGTAACGTGGAGAATGGAACAACGCTGGGAAGTCCTTGCTCTTCTGCTCCCCTTCCCTAGGCACCTCTCCCACCCTCTGCACAGACTTGTAACCCACACACTTGTCACACATCACAGTCTCTGCTCCACCCTGACCCTCCAGACTTCACAGTCTCTCGTCACAATATCCTCATAAAGAATTCATCAAAAATACATTTAACATACCAATTTGTGTAGGATTCAACAAAAGCATTCATACTTTTTCATTGCTGGTGGAAATGCAAAGTTACTTTGGAAGACAGTTTTGTGCTCCTACTCATCTCTACACAAAAACCTGCACATGGATGTTTAGAGCAGTTTTACTCATAATTGCCAAAACTTGGAAGCAATCAATTTACCCTTAAGTATAAATGACTAAATGAAGTGTGCTATATCTATACAACACGATAGTATTCAGCACTATAAAGAAGTGGGCTATCAGACCATGAAAAGATACGAAGAGCTGGGAGTGGTGGCAAAGGCCTGTAGTCCCAGCACTCCAGGAGACTAAAGCATAAGGATCACAAGTTCAAATCCAGTCAGGGCAATTTAGAAACTTAGCAAGACCCTGTCACAAAATACAAAATAAAAGGGGCTAAGGGTGTGGCTCAATGCCAATGTCCTGTATTAAATCCCTAGTCCCAAAGAGAAAAAATAAGATATCAAGGATCCTTAAAAGCTTATTACTAAGTGAAAGAAATCAATGTAAAAGGACTACACACTGCATGATTTCAACTATAAGACATTCTGAAGTGACTAAAATGATCAGTGGTTGCTGGGAGTTTGGGAGGAAGGATGAATAGGCAGAGAATAGGACTTTTAGGAAAGTGAAACTATTGTGAATGATATCATAATTATAGTAGGATGGATGGATAGACAGATAGATATACATCAGTATACATTTGTCCAAATTCATAGAATGCACATGAAGAATGAGCTTCAAGTATGGACTATGGGAATAAAGCCTTTTTTGTTTGTTTGCTTTATGAATTGTAAATTTTATCAAACATACTGCCTCAGTTATTTTGCTTGCTGCTAAGACAAAATCCCCAACACCCTAAGTTAAAGGCAGAAATGTTTATTGAGCTCACAGTTTGTGGAGGTTTCAGTACATAATCAGCTGGCTCCCAAGGCAGGTTGGCATCGCAGAAAAGAACAGATTATTGCAGGCAGAGGATAGCACAAGCAAGCAAGCAAGGGACCTTAACAATGACCTTCTCCCCCTTACTTCTTATGAAGGCTACTGAGGGTACGTAGCACTCACACCCTTAATCCTAGTGCCCTTGAGCCTAGTACTGCACCTTGAATCAGTGCCAGTGTCACACACTGTAGGTCCACCCACCTCTGAAAGAGCCCCACTAATGATCACCGAAGGCTTTGGGGGCCCATCTAGACACAAGCCATGACACATACCTATCTAGTGGGGGATGCTGATAGTCTCAGAAGTTGGATTTTTGGGGGATGGTAGAGGATGAGAACAGTACTTTCAACTCAAATTTGATTTTGAACCCAAAAATGCTCTAAACTAATCTATTATTATTTTTAAAAAGATCATTATTAAGTTTCATTTAAAAGACTTGTTTTAGAAGCCAGGTAAATTTTGTTAGAGTCTGTCAAAGGCAGGTTGCATTCAAAAGTACTAAAATCTGAGAATGTTAGTGCTGTCAAAATGTCCGAAGGCCAGCTTTTAAATCCCAATAAGCAAAGCTAAAAATAGTGCTGAACAAAATCAACTAAAAAAATAAAGTCCTATTATCCAGTCTCACAACATACATGTCTCTAATACAGTATTATAAGTCTCAGCCTAAGGCTGATGGTGTAACTCAGTGTTAGAGTATATGGTTAGGATGTACAAGGCCCTGGGTTCAATCCCCAGCACCAAAAAAACAAAAAACAAAACACTAGCATCTAACTGTAATGGTTAAGATTTAACTAATTATTATATCTAGAAAAAATAGGAAGAAGCAAAACCTCAAGTCCCCAGACGTTTTTACTCAACTCACTGACCTCTAATCCTAGCTGGAGGTGCTATCAATGGGCCTCTGCTCCAAGGCCACAACTTGAAGAGGGAAGAGATGCACCCAGAAGCTTCAGCTTCCAGAGGAAGGGGCAGGGCAGAGCAGGCGAGGAGGAGGCAGGTAATCCCCATCCTCCATGGATGACAGGGTCCACCCTACTCCATCTGTTCCAGCAGAAGCTGCAGCTAAAGCAAGTACAGTACCCTCATATCCAAGATTCACACACGTACATGTCACCGCTGGTCAGCTCTAGATCATCAAGGGTGATGCACATATCCTAGAAACTGCATCTTGATATTTTAAATATCAATTGATATCTTTAAAATCACTCAAAGAGCAAGTACAACTTTTAAAACCTTTTTTTAAAAAAATCATACGGCACTATCATTACTCAGTGAGATATCCTGTCATTATAAACTGACTACAGAAATTAAAACCTTTATGTTCCTCTTTGGCAGAATGTTGTGGAATCTAGCATAATGGCTAGTGACACTGATTCTTACTGTAAGCAAAATCACCTGATCTAACAATTTTCAAATTCAGAAATTTTATTTTTATCAGCCCATCAAATGCTCATTAGGCTTTAAAAAAGCGACTGGTGTTAACCAAACACAACTTAACTGGTTTAAATGCCACAAGCCATAGGTAAATTTTCGATGAAAGCTATTTTTGTCAGAATGATGGGAGCAGATATCTGCACAGATATCCTCACAGACGACAAAATTAGCGATCAGAAAGTTGCTTGGTCTGCAGACAACTGAAGCAAATGAAAGCTGAACATTCTTAGGCAACCATTCTACCAAATAATGGCAAACTGCCCTCCTCTCCTCCAATGATGGTTTTCTAAAAATAATCAGGCTACTTGTCTAAAATTAGAGCATGCTCTGTCTCCCAGAGAGTGTGACAGAGATGAACATTTTACTTTTCATTTCTCGTTTTTCAATATTCCTTCTATGTCACTACAGCTTCTGTTATCACAGTTTCTTACATTAATTACATGATAACCTTTATCTCACAGTGTGGCCTCTCCTAAACCACAATGTAAGAGTAAGTGAAAATTATCTATTAAAGGTTTAGTTTATTGAAGGTTTTAGTTTTGGAGATCTGAGGATCCTATCTTATTAATTTAGCATTTGGGCTTAAGCATATTTTTTTAGTATATGTAATGCCGAAGTAAGCAATGTTTAAAATTAACATTCCAATGTGAAATACACCTTTCCAGTAAACACCTTACCTCCAGACACACAAAATCCTTAAGTAGTCATGAATAACAAATATGATAAAATTCCTCTTATCAATAATCTTTCTGAACTAAGACCTTTTATAATTTCAATTCACATTTAAGATACCAAAGAAAAAAAGCACACTAATATGCCAAAGCAGACAAAAGCAAAACATAATTAATACGCTAATAAAAACATAATGTCCAAGCTGAACAAATTTAAGAGAGAACTTCATTGCCCTCAGACAAACTCCAAACAGATGAGAGAGAAAACCAGTACAGCTACTCAACAGAGGCAACAGTACTGAGTGCAAACCTGACATCCAGGAGACAGGGCTCAGGAAAAGGCTGCTTGCAGTCAGCGCTGCCTGTGACCATACTCTCCCTATCCACAACAACCCAGGAGTTTCCTCTGGGATCAAAGTGCAGAAAGAAATGTAACAGAATTATTCTGCCAGGTACTTCAAAGAAACCTCCACTTCCCCAAGACCTTCAACACATATATAAGCTTTAAAAAAGAAAAAGAGAAAAAGGAGAGACCGAGACAACAGAAATGCCAGAATAATTTAGGTTTGAAAATACTTCCTCTATTTAGGTCCTTTCTTTTGCTCTCTCTAAATTAGAAAAACACAACCCATACTGTTCTTCAAAGTAGCTCTTAATTATACTTTATCAAAGCAAACTTGTGAAGTACCACATTGGCTACAAAAACACTGTAATTAAAAGGGCAGTCACTGGGTAACAACTGAAGTCAATAGGCCCTTCTTTAACTTGCTGGGCATGAGGTTAAATTATTTTGGGGGTGTTAAATATTAAGGGCAAGGAGCCTGGCATGGTAGCACTGTCCTGTAATTCCAACTCTTGGGAGGCTGAGGCAAGAGGGTCACTGTGAGTTCAAGGCCAGCTCGGCCTACATAAAGAGTTTAAAGTCAGTCTCACTATATATCAAAACTGTCTCAAAAAAACAGAAGTAAATAAATATATAGGGCAAGACACAGGTATTAGGTAATCAAAAAAGACACACTTCTAAGAAGAAAATTTTATTTTGCATATGCAGAAGAGATTTTGCAAATGCCAAGCGATTCTCTACAAAAATTTTTATCCAAGCTTCAGTAACTAGCAGTGAAACACACAACAACAAAGAGTATATTCACATGATCAACTGACTACTGAGATGGCAGAAAATCAAGAAGATAAATGGCAGACTGACTTTTCTCTGATGCACTATTAGACGATACATGGTCCCAGTACACTGTCTCTTCCTAAAGGTCTACATTAACTCTACAGTAAGATATGCTGATCTGTGAAGGCTGGCACTCAGTCATCACTGAGAGAAAAAGGAAAGAGAGAAGAGAGAAAGGAAATTACCCTCTCCTGCCTTTCCACCCCAGCTTGGCCACTTTCCTAGGCTGATGGACAAAGACTGTAAGAAGATGAACAAATGAACAGTCATGGAAATCACCAATGGAGCACAGCACAAAGTTTATTCCCTCACACTTCTCACTTTTTCATTTAAAAAAATTCCATCACAACACTCCTGTGGCCTGCTACTAAAAATTACAAATGCCAAATTATGACAGGACAAAATATCCTTCTTCCCTGATAAAGGCAAATGAAAAGTGGCCAAAGGCATTCATCTAACGTATGCCTAAAGAACTCAAAAAGGGTTGGAAGCACCCAGCCTTTCAAACGGTGAATGGATTCTTCATTTCCATCCTTCTGCACCATTATGAAGTCATACTGATAGATTCATTGTCGGGAAACAGTTGGTAAACAAAAAGTTTTCTCTTTATTCATCACTATAAGATCTGGTAAAATGTAAAATGAGGTTTATGATACATTTCTTATGAGAACTGCATAAACGACTCCAGAAACTGGCCAGATCAGTCTACGTGTCCTACATGTCCAAATGTGCCAATGGACTGAGAGACTCACTGTTCGAGCTCTAACTCTTCCTCTCCACACATGAGGCAACTGAGAATCATAACCCCGAACATTTTAAGCACCCAGAATTTGAGGATTTGTTTGAAAGGAAATGAAGGGGTTTTTTTCACTGACTTTTTTTTTATTTAAGAGAAAAAAGACACAGAAAAGAAAAACAAAAAGCAAAAGAGACAAACAACAACAACAAATCCAATACAATAACATTATAGGTTTACAAAATGAGATTATTGGAATTTGACAGTGGTTGTAATAGTCCATATCGTTACCTTCAAAAGGGTTGTTTAGACTAACAGATATAGACATGTGAAACTGATCTAATCATGTGAGTATTAACTGTTCTTTTCAATATCTAATGCATTTAGTAGTATAGTCATTTTAACTATCTTATGTATACTTATATACAAGTTTATGTTTTTTTCCTTATTCCTTCTTTCCTCCTTTCCCCTTATAATACCTCTTGTTATCTTCAAAATAACTGCCCATACCGTTAGGCATAATATAATCAAAAGAAATAGTACAGAATAAAACCAATAAAAAGCAAAACAATGGAAACAATACATAGTAAAACAACACTGATTAGTATAATGCTTCACATTATCTTCTAAGCAGTTGCCTATATCATCAGTCATAATACAATCAAACAAATCAAAATAGGATAAAATCACTCCAAACAAAACAACGAAAGCAATACAGGGTTTCAAAACAAGGTGATCAGATATCAATGATGGCTACCATAATGTATTTTGTTATCTTTGAAATAGCTGTCTATGCCATCAAATATAATAAAATTAGGCAAATCGAGATAAAATAAGACCAAACTAAACAGCTCAATGTAAACAATACAGGACTCGAATACTGATGATAGATTAACAATGGCCACTGCCTGCCCTTTTCAGACACATCCTCTCCTTTCATTTTTACAACATGTATTGTGTGTTTTGAATCCTACTAACCCCTCTAGTTTTGTTTTTTTTTTTTTGTACCAGGGAGATAACATGATGTTCACCCATGTGGCTCTGGGTCATTTCATCCATGAACATGATCTTAAATTGTATCCATTGAGCCGGGCGTGACGGTGCACGCCTTTAATCCCAGCACTCGGGAGGCTGAGGTAGGAGAAGTGTTGTGAGTTCGAGGCCGGCTTGGGCTACAACGCGAGCGCAAGGCCAGCCTGAGCTACACAGTGCGACCCTGCCTCAAAAAAACCAGGACCAGGAGTTTGGCTCAGTGACTTAAGCGCTTGTCTGCCAGGTGTGAGGTTGTGAGTTCAATCCCTGGTGTCGAAAAAAAAAAAAAAAGTTGTATCCATTTACCTACAAGACGCTTGAGGTAATTTTTCCTTTATAGCTGAGTAGTTTTCTATTGGATAAAAATGCCATGTCTTTCCTGTCCACTATGTAGCTAATGGGCAAGCTACCCCCACTTCTTTCTGGTTCCCTGTCACATACAGCATTGTTCTCTCTCCTTTTGACTTTCAGTCTATGAACCCCCTTTCAAGCTTAATGTGTTTCTTGTATAAAGCTTATTGATGGATCCTGTCTCCTGATCCACTCTGCTTGTGTTTTTTATTGGTGAGTTGAGGCCATCTACATTAATGGTTAAGGCCAACATGCACTGCCTCGTCTCTGCCATGCTATTTTCCCTCCATTGGCTGTCTACTTTTCCTCTCCATTCAACTGTCTGCCCCACTCGGTGATATCCCTCTGCCACTATTTCTGGAGCTGTCCTCTTTTTTATCTCTCTCTAAAATGTCCTTCAGTATTCTTTGTAGGGTTGGCTTGGTGGTCATAAATTCATTCAGTTGTTCTTTGTCATGGAAGTATCTTGTTTCTCTGTTAATTTTGAAAGATAGTTTTGCAGGGTACATCAATCTGGGTTGGAAGTTGTTTTCTTTCAGGGCCTGAAATACTTCAAGCTCTTCTTGACCTGATGGTTTGTGTTGAGAAGTCTGTTGTGATTCTGATGGGTTTTCCTTTGTAGGTGATCTGTTTCTTTTCTCCAACAGTCTTTAAAATTCTGTTCTTGTGTTGAATTTCTGGGATCTTGATTATTATATGTCTGGGTGTAGATTTATTTTGGTTATGGCTATCTGGACTTCTATATGCTTCACTTATCTGAAAGTCACTTCCTTTTCCCATGCTTGGGAAGTTTTCTGAAATTATTTCTGTAAATAAATTCTTAATTTCATTTGTATTGACCCCTGCTTTTTCACTCACACCTTTTATTCTTAAGTTATGTTTCTTTGGGTTGTCTTGCAGCCGTTGAATTGTTACTTCCAGGTTTCTTGCTATTTTTAAGAGATCTTTCCTTTCGCGATCACAAGCTGCAAATCTGTCTTTAAGGTTTGAAAGTCTATCTTCAGTTTCTTTCAAATGGCTTTGCCAACTTTCATTGGAGTTTTTGATTTCCTGGTTATCTCTTTGAATCTGTTTCATGTATTCTAAATCTTTTTTGCATTGTTCATTCAGTTACCCTCATTTTCCTATGCTCCATTTTTTCATCTATGTCATCTTTAGAGATGCTTAGTAATTCTTTTATTATGTTTTTCATTTCTTCTTTTAGTTGAGTTAGTATTTCTGTTGTAATTTCTTTTATAGCTTCATGAAGTTTTTTCTTTACTTCAGTTGCCATCACCTCAGAAATTTCAGTTGTGGGACTCCCAATCTCTTCTGCGTTTGCATCTCCTGGACTTGCTCTGCTTGGATTGGAGGCCAGAGACTGCCTTTTGTTTCTTCATCTTGACATATTCCTGGGTTCTTCTGGACAAATGGGTACGGGGGACCTGGGCACTCCTCACATTGGCCACAATTTCTCTGAAGTGAGACTGTTTGGTTCTTCTAGCCAGTGCTGAGTATGGATATCTGATGGTTGCCACTGGGTGCACTGTTGCAGCACTGTCCGCTGCCTTTCCCCAGCCTACCTTGGCTGGTGGGCTGCACGCAGGGAGGGGCCACCGTCTGCAAACCTGGGCTGGTCACCAGTGGGATCCTCTGCTACCACCCCTGGAGCACACGTGGAGCCGCCGCATCCAGATCAAGCCGGTCACCCACAGGGACCCTCCAAGGCGGCCCCCAGAATGCACACAGGGGCAGGGCTCATTCGGAGCAATTTCCACGGGTCTGTGCCCAGCTAGCAGCTGCTGGAGGAAGCCAGGAGCAGCTCCAGCCCAGGCCCATCCAGCTGACTCCAAAATGGCTCCTGGCCAATCTCTGTCTCCTGCGGGAAGATGAAGTCCCCTGCACTTACTGTCAGTCAGTTCAGTCCTCCAGGTCTGCTCCCCCTGTCCACTGCCACTCTCCTCCAATGCTGCCTCTCTCAGCAGAGGCCTCCAGGGTCGCCACCACCGCTGCGGCAGCACCTTGAACATGCATTCCTGGGTTCCTGCAGCTCTTCCCACACAGTCGGTCTGGCTCTGGGCAGAGGCGCCGCCAGCTACCGCTTTCTTCTTCATTTAAATTTTTCTTTTTACCCTTTCTGTGGGCTTCAGTTCTCACTTTAGATTCTTCCTGGGTCCAGAGGACCCACTTCCTTCCTTCTTGTCTTCCCCATGTTGCTATATTCCAGCATCTGGACGGTATCTCTTAGCAAGGCTGTTTACTCTGCTGCTTACTATTCCACCATCTTGTCTCCATTCAGGAAATGAAGTTTTAAAAACCTCACAGGGATACAACAGTTTTACTCCATCAAGTACTTGTAGGTATTTGTTCCAATCACTATAGTACACAAAATAACAACATGACTGAAATGGGTTATCCCTAGATGGTACAAACTTCCTGTCTTGGGGAGAAAGGGGAAGGTCCAGATCACTGGTATCCTAAATGAGTAAACAAGAAGGTTGGCTGGGAAATAGAGGAAGAAAACATTAGAAACAGTATTTGTATTTCATTTTACCTCATCCTTCTATACTTTCTACATACTGTACTTATATGTATTACTATAGAGTATGTACATATTTTTAAGTATAAATCAATAAATACGTATTTTAAGTGTACACCGAGGAAAATGTCACTAACAGTGTGCTTGATCAAAAACTACTTAGAGACGGTAAGGACAGACAGTTGCTGAGAACCTATGTTTGTGAAGGGACTCAAACACCAAAGTAGTCACTTCTATCATCCTTTATTTCTCACTCAAATATATCTATAAATGTAACAACCTACTTTGGAAAATACTTTCCATTAGAAAAGAAAAATATTAGGAGTAGACAAACTCTGTTTCAATACAACTTTTTCTAGTCTTAAGGGAGATATCATGGTTGTATCAATTTGGGAGGAAGTAAGTTTTTGGTCTTTTTGTCTTGTTTTCCTGGTGCTAGGGGTAGGATCCAGGCCCTGTAGCACACTAGGCAAGGGCTCCGCCACTGAGCTACATCCCAGCCCAAGTTTTCTTTATGAGACTAGATAAAGGCCAGTGTATGTACAGACAAAGAGAAGTTTAAGTTATTTCCATTCTGTTACCTGACCCTCAGGTAAAATTTCATCTTTCTGCAGCACTAAATAGAAATTTTCCAATCTTTTTTCTATGGGCTCCAACAAAATTGTGAATTAAAAGCATAAAACAGGCTAGAAATTTGTTTTGCTTTGTTTTGTTTTGTTTTGTTTTGTCAAGACATGATCTTACTACATAGCTCATACTAGCTTCAAACTCAGGTGATCCTAATGCCTCAGTCTCCCAAGTGCTGGAATTATAGGCCTGTGGTTCAGGTCAGAAATTCAAAAAAAAAAAAAAAAACTTCTTCTAACTCATATAGTGTCCCAATCCTCCATAACGAAGTACAGGGGAAAAGTGATCTATGTCCAGCACTTCTTTAAGTCAGCATTCTGCCTTTTTCACTTATAAAAGCTGCGACTCGGGCTCAGTTTTATGGTAAAATTATGTTCAGACAGAAAACGCCCTCCCTCCTCCAGGTCCTTACAGGCCACAGTCTTTCACACCCTGAGAGTTCCAGCATCACGCCAAGACCCGTGAAGTAGGAAAGCATTTTAAAAATGCTGCTTTACTGTTCTTGTCTTCATTATGCAAGGGTAAACCCCACAGTACTGTACAATGTTATACACATGCAAATGTCATTCCTACACTGAATATTTAGCCTTTCTTAAATTGTAGATTCTATTAAATTGTAAGTGCATTAAATTCATTACTTTTCTGTATAAAAATACTATATGATCAAATTGACATACACCCAATGTTATTAACCTGTAAGTCTATAAAAACACACAGGACTAACATTACTGGGTATTAATTTCATCATTAATGTCAATTAAATTTCTCATTAGAATAGAAATGTAAAGAACATAAAACAGCTGTGTTTATGCTAAAAGAAAAAAATCTTGAAGATTTCTTTACAATTCACATTATGGAGCTGGTATATCTAAAGCAAATCAGACCAAGGCAGGAAGAACAAGGAAAATTATAGGCCAATATCATGCATGAACAAAGATAAAAGTCCTACAAATTAAACCAAGCAACTTGGCTTTTAGTTCTAGAATTACAGTACATGTTAGTTTTATATTTTTTTTTCTTTCTGATTTTGTTTCCAGTTCCCTCAAGAAATCTTAAAGACTTTTTTCTTTGAACATAAACATCGCTGTTTTATAGAATGTGTTTAGTAATTTCTGTACCTGAAATATGAATCCTTCTCTTGCCTATTATTTTGATACTTTGATTTCATTATGTACTACTAATTTATATGCCTGGATGTCTTTGACTATGTACTTGACAGTGTATTTCTAAAAATCTAAGTGTATATATATAAATATGTGAATAATCTGAAATCTAGTATCTTTTTCCAAAAGAATGTTTAACTGCTTATACCAGATACATGGAAGTAACACCAAACTGACTCAAGCCAAGTCCCAGGCTTGAGAGATCCTAGATTACCCAGCTCAAAGTCTATCCATGAGCAGGTGAGAGAGCCTTTTGACAAGACAGCTGAAAGTTTTATGAAGATTATCAGACTGCCTACCTCTGAACACCCAGAACTCCATTTTGTAAAGACCCTGACCTCTCTTTTGACCTATGAAGATGTAAAATTTTTTGTTTTGTAGCTATTGTTTTCAGATTAGAAAATGTACTTGGGGCTTACTTTGTGGTTCCAGCCTTTTCCTAGGTTTATATCCAGAAATTCCTGGTTTGTTAGCTCTTTTGAGATTCTACCCCACTCCATCGCCCCTGTT